>BGPR01011385.1:0-48853 GCA_013235015.1 Araneus ventricosus
AAAAGTATATTTTAAAAAACTGTATTCACAGTAAATTTTTCCTTTTATAAATATTACATAACTTTTTATAAATATGTTTATAATTTTGATGTGATTTCATTTTACAATTTCTATCTTAAATTTCCTTTTTGCTGTTCTTTTACATACAGATTTGTTTTGCTTCTTAAATTTTTTGGGATAATAATTTTCTTGGAAATAATTTTTTTATATATTTTTTCATAAACATTTTGATAATTTTTGATATAAAAATAGCTAAAAATAATATATGCTTCTTTATTAAAGGATTATTTAATAAGTGGCGTTTTAATTATAGTCTATTACGTTATTAAAAATTTAATTTCCTTGATAGTATTCGTGTTGAAATCAATGAACATGTGGTGATATCCAATGAGCGCCGTAGAATTTGTGGCAACCCCTTTTAGTCAATTTTATTACACATCACTTTTAACTTAAAATAATTGTCCTGTGTTTTATCATGAAAACAACAGAAAGCTACTTAAACGAAGGGCTTTCTATAGCTAACCGACCAAGTCTGATGCAAGAAGACGTTGCAAGCGTGTGACAACCTCGGAGTTATCCTTCATCCCCGTCCAGTATTTAGCTACGTTTATTACCACTTGGCCATCTTCAAATAATTTCGACCTTCCATTAACAGATTAAAGTGTATAAATACACTAAGAATTTTTTTATATATTACTTATTGTTAATTTTCTAAGTGGTGGTTAAGATCTTAATGTTTAAGATCTTAATCATGCAACATAATAAGAAATTTCCTACGAGGAAGAACTATTTGTTTGGATGAGTGCTAGGATTCAACGATTTTCTGCCTCCGAAACCTATTGCTATTTAGATTTAATTCTAATTAGTTAAGTAATTAAATTCAACGGATTTATTTTATTTTAATTCAAAGGCGAACCTTGGAATATATTATATCACTTTTTATCAAAGAAAAAGGAATAGAATTTTGAAATATTAACAAAATGGGGAGAGAATCAAAAACTCTTCTACTCCATGCAGATATTGTCACTCCACGACAAATAAGTTCGGTAATGTGGAAAAGCGACGAGAATTTGAGCGATGTGCTCGGAAGTTTGAAAATTCAACATGTCTCTATAACGAAGCGCTCCATTTTGACTTCCGGAAAATAAATGCGTAATGTGACCGGTGTAGATACGTGTGTAGGAGGAGGAATTTGGAGATGGTGGGGAAAGAAGTAGGTGCAGTAGGGGATCGGAGTGACTGGTATCGGAGAGGTGTGTAAGAGGAGCAACCACACCATGCCATTTGCTTAGAGTGGAGTGATAGTGAATGACAGGCTTTAAGGTTACTTACTGTTAGATTGCCCTTGCAACTAGAGGTAGGTTTTTTTTAAATTTAGGATGGACCAAATCTATTATGTGACTTTTCACTCTGAAAACATAGAGGAAAAGTTGTTTGGCGGGTCAAATCTTTTTTTCTTTCATGTCTCTTTAAACTCGTATGGTATGTACATTAAATATTTTTCATTCGTATTACAAAACACAAATTCAAGATTCATATCCAGTTTTAAGTTTTTCTCAAACCACAATTAACTATTTTAAGAGTACATTTTATACTCGATTAATGCATTAAAAATCTAGAGTATACCATTTTTTTTATTAAATTACAGATTAAGTCAATCTTATAAGATTAAAAAATAAAAAAAATTGTGTTGCATTATGGACAACATTCGAGATATATAATTCACGTTAATGTATCACATCAGTATAAATGTACAGTAGAGAAAAAAACGGAACCACCCAGCATTATCTTTTCGTGATTCATCGAATATTGCAACAAATTGACAATTTTACTGGAATAAGGTACAATAAATTTTTTTGTGTCTAAAATTTTCATACGGGTTCAATTAAATATTTAAAATTGCACCAAATTCCAAATAATTAATAAATTTCCCTTTTTCCTAATGTCATATATATATTCCGGCATTACATTTTAACCAATTTATGAATAAGAATGATTAAATTTTTTTGTCTGTATAATGATATCTCTATTCAATGAAATGATTTTGGTGAAAATTAAAGGAGCATTTGGTAAAAAAAAAAGTTGAGTGGCGTTACGAATTACTACCTAAGTCTTGAATTGTGCCAATTTAACTTTTATCTTCTGCAAGTGGAAACTTAATATTATTTAGAACAATCAATATCAAATCTGATATCATGTTTAAATTAGAAGAAAAAGTAACCAAATCAACAAGAATTTTTTGAAGAAGGAAAAAGTATATGCTAATTGCCATGCTACATTCTGAAATTCTCTCATTTTAAGTATTTGAGCGGAAAACTCGGTAATGAGTTTCATATGAAAACTTAGCAACTGATGAAACGTAGATTGACATATATAGTCGAAAGAGGCACGTGGAGGACTAAATCGGTTTTTGAAATCAACAACAACAAAAAGAACACCTGTAACTGGAGTTGTAGTAGAAAGTCATGAGATCTACACAAAACATCTGTAATAAAAGCACACAAGAAAGCATTCTAGCCTTCCAACAGACACAAATAAGCAGAGCAACGACAACTGAATGTCTGAATACATAAAGGATGAAGCAATATATATATAACAGGCAACGGAGTCAGTTTTGCTGTGTTCCGCTGATTCAAGAATAACCTTGTACCACCACTTCAGGGTTAACGAATTTAAGTTAACATAGTTATTTAATTTCAATACAGCTTTTAAATTTATATAGACTGGCAAGAAGAATATAACTTTTGCTATGAGGAACAGTTCCTCGAGAGGTTAATTTTGGTCAAATGAAAAAAAATGTTTACTTACTTTACAATAAGAATATAAAACTAAAGGTTGAAATAAACAAAAAAATGAGATTCACGCGACGATGCAATAAAGAAAATATTCTTTAGTTGAAAAAGAAGCATGGAGAAATAGTAATGTCGTAAAATCTCTCTAAGCGAACGTCCCTGCTTAGCGGGCGAAAATTCTCAAAAATTACTCTAGATGAGAGCCCTAATTTTGCTTCAACAGAGGCCTCTCAGCAACCAGCTACCCCTGTCACTCAAAAGATTCCATGCCGTCATTTGTTTGAATCACAGTACGCGGTAATGTGTTTTCGAGTTGTTCCAATGTAACTTTTGTTTGGGGAGGCTGGTAACGGATAGCGTTCACGAAGTAAATATTTTTGACTTAGACATTTGATATATGTAAAGTGCTAATCAAAATGTATCGAATGCCGTACTATTTTCATTTCTTTTGATGAACTGATAACCCTCAATGTTTTTCGAAATAAAAATAGCGTGTTCGGGTGAGATGACGAACCCCAACATAGTTATTCATGAATTTGTCATTTTATCCGATTGCCAATAAGACACTTTCAATTTAGTTTTATTTTATTTGTAGCATTATTATTAATTGAATAATATCAGGATTGAGACTCTTTTCAGTTGATAATTCCACGGTAGGGCTTTTTAACGAAAAAAGTCTCTCTTTCTCTAGACCAAAAGTAAATTATATTTCATGATCGTACTCTATGTAAATCGGGCAAAATATACAAGAGAAAAACACAAGCACAGTTGGGGAAGCAGTTTATAAAGTTCTTAATAATAATAAAAATGTAAATTTTATGGTTTTTGCATTTGATTTCATTTTTAATGCTTGATTTTAAAATTTCGCTTTATATTTTTTTTGTTTGTTTAGTGCTATTTCTTTTGTTTAATTCTGTTTGTTTCGTGTTAAGTGCAATTTGTTAAGTTTAAGATATAATTTCAAGTAGATGATAGTGCCTATGGTTGTCAATCAAGATATGTATTTGATGCTATACAAGTAATTTATAATGTACGATAATGAAAAATTTGGTGTCTCAATACGTCATCTTTCTCACACAGTCGGGTATAATGAAGAAAATTACTTATTTTCCGAAAATGAAATTTTTGGGTTTCGTACTCGAAAATAGCAATACTTTAAAAATATATCTGTAAGGCAAATAGTTAAAACAGGTATTTACAGAAGCGAATTGACCTCCTTCAATGAATATTAGGGCCAGGAAAAATCTCTAAAGCTTAGTTCGCCATATTACCTGAACAGTAAAT
This sequence comes from Araneus ventricosus, assembly GCA_013235015.1. Lineage (NCBI taxonomy): Eukaryota > Metazoa > Arthropoda > Arachnida > Araneae > Araneidae > Araneus > Araneus ventricosus. The sequence goes on from BGPR01011385.1 coordinate 4,077, forward strand.
TTTTTCTCATTCTTTTAATACGCAGTTGTCGGGTGGGGATAAAACTAATATAGTATCTATATTATATAAAACGCTTATGCGTGGCGCAAAAAAGTACCTTTATTTCTTTCTCCCCGTTGGCAACGATCAGTTTGTTTACCTCATTTCGCTAACCGAGCTACTCGCTTACGGATTACAGGAGAAGTCGTTACTTTTTTTTGTTTTTGAATTTATTTTTTCTCTCTTATATAATAAGAATTATAATGAACTCTTTGCGAACTTCTCAATACAATTTGCGTAGAAGAGAGCAGCGTGCAAGGGAATCCCTGGATGAAAGATTTCAGCGAAGATCGGCTAGAAATGCTGCCGATAGGCTTAGACGAGCCAGAGCACGCAGCGATCAACAAATGGCTAATAGGGTGAATTCCCAAGCTGAAACAAACGTTTCCGAGCACGATTGCGGTATGATGACGGAAATATGCAATTATTGTCAAGCACTTTATTGGCGAAACGAATTGAACTCCAGCAACAAGTATACCAAATGCTGTCACGATGGTAAAGTTCGTTTACCGAATCTGGCGGAAACTCCCGATCTTTTAAAGGAATTGCTCACTAACAATTCACTGGAGGCCAGAAACTATCAAAAACATATAAGAGAGTACAATGCTGCACTAGCGTTTGCATCTATGGGGGCTTAAGTAAAATCACCTCCTGGCAATGGCCCATATTGCTTTCGAATCCACGGTCAGATTTACCACAGGATTGCTCCACTGTATTCTAATGAAAGATTTAAACCTGGCTATGGACAATTGTATATTTTTGATGCCTCTGACGCCAACAGCCGGCGTTTGGAAAACAATCCATCTTGCCTAAGTTCTGTGATGGAGAAGTTGGATGCATTGCTCCGTACAATAAACCTTTATGCTGAATCATATTTGCAAATGCATCAGTTGATTCAATCGAATCAGACTGTAAACGTCAAAATGATTTTTATGGAACATCCCTACTTGGATATGCGTCGATATAATGCACCTACTTCCAGGACCGAGGTTGCAGCTATATTTGTCGGAGATGATGGCGAACCACCAGCAAATAGGGATATATGCATTTATCCAATTGGAGAGGGCTGTAAAAATATATCCCCAATAAATCAATGTAACGATCCAATGATTTATCCATTGCTCTTTCCTAGAGGGGAGCAGGGTTGGTCAAATGAGATGGAGCATGTTGAGGAGAGACGTTCTGCCAAAAGAAATAGAGTCACTCAATTGCAGTTTTATGCATATAGACTTTCAGCTCGTAGTGGCTTTAGTCTTTTGCATAGTAGTGGCAAATTATTTCAGCAATATGTAGTAGATGCCTACGTAAAAACTGAAGGATCTCGCCTTAACTACATCCGCTTAAATCAAAAGAATCTAAGAGTAGAATTTTACAGGGGACTCTTAGATGCTCTAACAACTCGAGCCTCAAATAACAATTTACGAGTGGGGAAATTAGTTATACTTCCTTCTTCTTTTCAAGGAAGTCCCCGTTCCATGCAACAGAATTATCAGGATGCAATGGCTATGGTCAGGAAGTTCGGGCGACCTGACCTGTTTGTGACATTTACCTGCAACCCGTCATGGCCTAAAATTTTAAATGCCATGCAAGGTCGGAAAAGACCTGAAAACAGACCTGATATTGTCGTAAGAGTTTTTAAGATGAAGTTATCGGAGCTCTTGGACGACCTTATAAAACGTAAAGTATTTGGGTGTGAAACTTTCTACATATATGTTATCGAATTTCAAAAACGGGGCTTGCCTCATTGTCACATTTTACTAACATTGGATTCTTCTTCCAAAATTCGTACTAAAGATGACATAGATGAATTTGTTAGTGCAGAATTACCAAACATTAATGCTAATCGAAGGCTTTTTGAAATCGTAACCAAATGTATGGTCCATGGCCCCTGTAGTATTATAAATCCAAATGCTCCATGCATGAAAGATGGTGAATGCTCTAAACAAAAGCATTCAGAAAGGAGACAGAGGAAAACGTAAATGGCTATCCAGTTCACAAAAGACGGTGTATAGAATCAGTTAGAGTGGGCAAACATTACATTGATAACCGTTGGATAGTAAGTACCATATAATCCGTGGCTATCTAAAAAATACAATGCACATATCAATGTAGAAGTTTGTGCATCTGTAAAAAGTGTCAAAAATGTATATAAATATGTTTACAAAGGTCATGATGCAGCCTCCATTACATTAAAAAATGATGACAGTGTTAATCATGATGAGATTTTAAATTTCTTAGATGGGAGATATGTTAGTGCTCCTGAGGCAATGTGGCGTTTGAGTGAGTTCAGCATGTCTGATAAATCTCATACAGTAATTAGATTTGCAGTTCAATTGCCTGAACAACATGTTATTTTTTTTAAAGAAGGGCAAGAAAATGAAGCAGTTGAACGGGCTTCTATAAAAGATACCACTTTGACTGCATGGTTTAAATTGAACCTTATTGATGAAGAAGCACATGAGTACTATTATGCTGATATCCCCCAGTATTATGTATTTGATAAACCTTCTACAAAATCGCAGAAGAGGCAAAGAGGGGGCCAACAAGTAATCGAAAGAATGCCTGTGGTTAGTGTGCAGGATTCTGAAAGATTTTACCTTCGAATGCTATTATTAAGAAAGACTGGTGTGATAAGTTTCAACGATCTAAAAACTATTGATGGAGCATTGTGTGAAACTTTTCAAGAGGCATGCAAAGTGCTTGGGTTTCTAAATGGTGATCAGCACTGGCATGACACTCTTCTTGAAGCAGCAAGAATGCAAATGCCTAGCTACCTGCGAATTTTGTTCGCTATAATTTGTGGTTTTGGGGAAGTTGAGAACATTCCTGACCTTTGGACTCAACTTATATCTGAGTGGATTGAATATACCTGCTTTGATACAATTTTTTTTGTAGAGCACAATCTTCAATGTTGTATATTATTTTATATATGAATGTATTGAATATTTATATACCTGCTTCCGTACAATTTATGTTTTCGTAGAGCACGATCTTTTGAATCTGTTTCTGTGCATGCTGCTTATGGTGAATGATAATATTGCATACTTTTTGCAAGGTATAAACATAATTAAAAATAGAACCAATTTTAATTCAGAGGGGTTTTCTTTCACGCTGTTCTCGGAGAATGATTAAGGTTGCATACTGTTGGCAACATGTAAATATATAGATTATATGTTTTTTTGGGCACCGTGTTTGTACAGACTATTTTATCCTAGATATATTTTCACTGTAAGTGAATTTACAACTGTGTACAAAGGGAAGTTTTGTGAATTTTCGAGATAGTACCCTTTTATGATACTAACGGTGTGCACTATCTACTATGTGTAAATATAAAAATTACAGATAGATTTTTTTGCATTACACTTTTAATTTGTTTCAATGTTGTATATTATTTTATATCTGAGTGGATTGAATATACTTGCTTTGATACAATTTGTTTTGTAGAGCACAATCTTCAATGTTGTATATTATTTTATATATGAATGTATTGAATATTTATATACCTGCTTTCGTACAATTTATGTTTTCGTAGAGCACGATCTTTTGAATCTGTTTCTGTGGTAGCTCCAAAATGTGAAATATTTAACTGTGTTTAGTGGGAAGTTTTCTGTGGTTGATTGTCAAGTGTATTTTTTTTGTTTACATTTTTAATTTGTTTCAATGTAGTATATTATTTTATATATAGAAATTTATTGAATATGTATATACCTGCTTTCGTACAGCACAATCTTTTGAATCTGTTTCTGTGATAGCTCCAAAATGTGAAATATGTAATTGTATTTATGGGGGAGGTTCCTGATGCTTTCACTATATAAAAGACGGCTCTTTTCAGGGCCAAAAAATGTTATTCCTTCTTTATTAAGGTGAATGCATTAAAAGGAAATCATCTTTACTTTGTAAGTTTTATTTGAAGAAAAATATGTTTTTTGAGGCTAAAAAATTTTATTCCGTGCCGATTTAAGTTAAAGCATCAGAAGCAAAATAAAGCTGATTCATATATATATATATATATATATATATATATATATATATATGAAGATTTTAGAATGGCTTCTAGGACACACAGGTTCTTCATTATAGCGAGCGAAACGAGCAAGGTTTGCGTAGCAAACCTGGGAGGATTGCAACGCAATCCTCCTGGGGGTTGGCGAGCTTTAGCGAGCAGGGGGGCAGAGCCCCCTAGTACATATTAAATATTTACATTTATATTGCAAAACACGATTGCAAGCGTCATACACAATATTAAATTTTTCTCACATCCCATTTCACTGAAAGGAAATTACGAACACACTTTCTCCTCTATTCATTCCTTAAAATCTGGAGTTCACCATTTTGTTTTCATTAAAATACAGATTAAATCAAGCTTATATAATTCAAAATTGAGTTACGCGATTGACAACATTCGATAATTTTCATTCACGTTAACATATTATTGATGAACATCAGTATGAATGTTCATTAAATTTAAAAATATGACAGATTAATTAACATGAGAAAGATTACATTTTTGGAAATAATCAGACCTACGGCCTGAGAGTTCATAAGACAGTTGATTTTGCTCTCAAACATCTTCCCTCAGTTCAACTATTGCCCAAAATTCTTTTTGAAATTTTGTTATATTTACGATAATATTTTTCCAGCCTTTCCCAGAATCTATCTGCCAGCTTTTGTGCTGTAAATTTGCTTATGTTCCAATTCCAACGACTGATTTTCGCGATTACACAATCACTAATATAATTTCGTGTCTTTGAAAGCTTCAGAACAAAACAGGTCACCCACATTCTATACGTAAAGTCTTCCTCTTCTTCTCGGTTTATAAGAAGGGAAGCAACAGAAATTTGTAGTCAGTACACGTGTTTTCAAATATTCAGCCCCAATAAAAAAATATTTGGAGACAAAAGCCCTCGACTGGATCGTCAGGTATTTGCAGACGATTTTGCTTTAGTCATCATTTGGAGAACTCACCGGAAACTGGAACACTTTACTAATTTAGCACTCAAATCTCCTAACATTTGGACTGACAAAAATCAATTCGATATCCCAAAAGAAAAATCACAATATTTTTAACTGTCCAGAGGCCCATTCGTCAGATGGAACACCCAACCAATAAAAAGAACAACATCTCTAAAATACCTGGGATTTACATTAGATATGAAAACTAAATTGGATGACACACATTTAGGAGCAAGGAGCTAAATCTGTCAGCCCGTATTAGCAACCATACAATGTAGCAGGGAATGGTTGGGGTCACATTAGGTAGATTTTTCAAAGGTCTACTCTACAGAAGTGACGAAAGCTACGACCTTATAACACTTGGTGCATGCATGGGATGGTACAAGGTCAACATATGGCAAGTGTCTTCACTCAGAGTGTTTCAGAGTAGAGCATCGATTCCGATACTTTTTATCACACCTCGTAAGGAATTAATCCAGGATATTATGAATAATCAATGAGAAATTTCTTGGGAAAAAATATGTTTCACTAAGCATTATCAGTAAAGCCTTAATCAAAAGAATGAATTCATAACTGGAACAAGATCTCTTACAAATTTAATACCTAATTAGTTTAATTTATGATAACTGAAATAACAATCATATTTTCAAATAATCATTCATCTACCTTAAGATTATATTTTTTTAACATGTGGTTAAAATTTTTCCGCAGATGCTGGTGGAGTGTTTCACTGACTAAACACTGTTAAACATACACGTCAGTATGTAAAATAGATTTGCGGCGGAAATGGGTCTCGGCTTCGAGATTCTGAGACTCACAAACCCAAAACTCGCATCGTTCACCGAGAATGATGTGTTGTCTAAAATTCGGTTCTCGATAGTTTCGAATTTTTTCAAAACCATTAAGGATAAAAGAATAATTCAAACTACAAATTATAAATATATAAATAATAACTTAGCCGTTATTATTGTAGTAACATAAAACACCGTTGTTTAATAGAATGGCCGGTAATACTCGCGTTTACTAATGAATATGAGACAGTAAAGAAACTAATGGTTTAACTATGCTATTTATAACTGAATGTAATGTTTCTAGTATGTCGAGGAATTTTGAAGATTAGATTGATGGTTTGTATATCGCCCTAGTCATCATGTTGTTGTTCCAACACAGCCTGCTCTAGCTACAAAAATAGACATTTATAGAACATAATAAAGCCGTAATTTTGAGCCATAAAGTATGTACCAGAATTATTAAATTCCAAGGAAACAAAAACCCTGTAGAAAATTATTAGCACTTCTATTATTAATAAGATAAAGGCAGGCAAACTATAGACAATTCTTAATGTGCGTCTTAATTTATTCATTAAATATAAGCAATAGGAAACTTCGAAAAAAAAAGGCAATTATCAAACAAAAGTCATTTTGTAAAGTACTTCCCTTCTCAACTTATTACTTTTAATCTTGTACTTTCCATGCGTTCCGGTCTGAAAAAAACTTACTTTCACTTTCCAGATTCCAACCTTGGACAACAGCGCACGCGCAACTCTCGTGAACGTTAGATATTTTTAATTTTTCCATTTTTAACGCGTAGCTGATTTAGATGTAATTAAGGCCTAGTACGATGAAATACTTCTAGCTTGTGTCGCTTTCGTCTGTCTTTGTGATGTCCGCCAGCATTTATCCTGCTTTGCATTCGATGTTCGCTTATTGCTAAATAAATTTCTTAAGAACTATTGATTTATCACTGAACCTAGTATGGCACGAACATGGTACATAGGCCGGGAATCAAATCAACTTGAATCGCTTAGTGGTTAGTCAGAATAATAAAAATTCGAAAATGAAGGAATGCGAGCACAAAGAAAGGTAAGAAGCACGGCGATACGGGTTATTGATGGATCAGTGAAAAAAAGATTAAGCAAAACATTTCCAGAGATTGATTATTCTTGAAACAATTTGACATTCAAAATATACAATTGAAGATTTAATTATTTAGATTTGAATGTCAATAGTTAAATAATTGAAATAACTTTGAGTTATATTTGATTTGGGATCGCATTTTATTGAATAACTTAAAGTTATCCTAGATTTATATTGTTAGATATCTTTGACTGAATTTCTAAAAGATACATAATAGAAATGGCTGTTAAGTTATACTTGATTGAATAATGTCTATTTGAATAATTTAGAGTTATATAAGATTCAATTCGATATTGATAAATGAATTATCATTTAGAAGTCTCTGATTTTAATGGATTTGAATTATTGATTTATTGAATATCTAAGATTAAAAATTATAAGATGGTTGAACTGTACATGTTAAAGAAATCAAGAGGAGTTCTTAGAACTTATATTACAAAATATCTTAATAAAATAGAAGCCGATTTCAAAGAAATCGATTCATTTACTGTTCCGTGCCTGAAGAAAGGTTAATTTATCTAAAAGAAATTGAGAAACAACTAAAGGATTTTGATAATGAAATCCAAAAACTTATAGGAAATGAACAAGATTTTGATTCAGAAAATGAAGCTGCCGTAGAATAGAATCAAAAAATTATTATTTGTAGCTCCAAAGTTGCAGCACAATTAAAATTCAATCAAAATAAAGTAGATCAACAAGTAATAACGTCAAATATTTCTTCTTTAAGAATACATGAAAATGCGACTACAGATGAACAAAGTAATTCTCTTGGAAGTTCAACTATCTCATGTGATGTTCTTGGTAATAGAAATATTTCTGTAAAGGCAATCAAACTTCCTACACTTGCTGTTGGTAAATATTACGGAGATCCATGTTCTTGGTTAGAGTTTTGGAATCGGTTCCGAAATTCTATTGACAATAATATAGTCCTATCCAAAGTCGATAAAGTTTCAAATTTAAAAGGTTTGCTAGGACACGCGGTCGCTAATGCTATAAACGGTTTTGCACATTCAGATGAGAATTATGATCAAGCTTTAAATTTGTTAAAACAAAGATTTGGCAGAGAAGAGATCGTTATAAACGCTCATATGGCAAAACTACTCAATCTTATTCAAGTGAAAGATTGGAATATCATTTACGGCCTCAGAAAATTGTACGATACCGGTGAAGTACAGATCAGGAGTTTAGAATCCCTGAAAGTTACTTCCGGAATGTAGGGCCATTTGTTATATCCAATTTTAATCAAATTGATACCTGAAGATTTAGCACTAGCATTTAATACGAAACGTGTAGATAAACTAGTAAAAGCCGAATTGGATGTAACTGATTTATTAACTTTTTTAAGAGCTGAAATCGAATGCAGAGGAAGCTCGGCATTCATTCACAACTCAAAGGGACAGAAACGAAAACCAATAGTTCATCAAAACTCTTTCTCGAAGTAAAAAAAAAACCCTCTTAACGGTACTCGAGGCCAGAATAACACTTCTTATAGATTACAGGGTCCAAGACTACAGGAGAAATCGCAGACTTACGAATACTTAGCATCAATTGTTGACAGAAATGTTAAATGCATATACTGTTGGTGAACTTCATGATTCAGAGGATTTCATACAGTTAGATTTAGATGCTAAAAACGATGTTTTGAAGAATTAAAATAAATGTAATATCTGCTTAAAATCCGAACACAGAATAAACCAGTGTAGAAGAAGTCAGTGGTGCGAAAATTGCCGTAAAAAACATAACAATTCAATTTCCTCCCAATTAGAAAATAAACCTAATAAAATTGAAGATAAAGAAATAGTTTCAAAGATTTCGCACTGTAACGAAATCAATACAAGTAATAAATTAGAAGTGCCTGTTCGAAGCAGAATCTTGTTACAAATATACAATGCTATTGCTCGTTATCCAGAAAGTATTAAAATTGAACCAGCTCGCATTTTACTAGATAATGGTAGCATAAAAACATTTGTAACTCGCGAATTTTCTAAGAAATTAAAATTGAATGTAATTAGAAAGGAATCTTTGTCTGTTCATACCTTCGGCGACAAACAGGTAAAAGGACAATCTTATAATGTTTTGCCAATTAAATTAGAAAATCGTGATGGACCATCGCTAGACATCGAATTAGAAGGTATAGAAACAGAACAAATTTCGGCTACCACCCTACCTGAAACTAAAATTAATGCTACAAAAGCCTTCAATAAATTAAAGAATCTCTAATTCGCTGATTGCGTTAAAAATAAAGATAAAGATATTTCAATACTAATTTAGGTAGATTACTATTACGAAGTTGTGTTAGGCAGACTAAAACAATTAAATGATAAGATAGTAGCTAGTAAGACCATATTTGGCTGGTGCTTGCAGGGATATATTGGCTTAACAAACGATTTATTAAGTTTGAAAATCGTAGTAGACGAAAGAAACATTTCCAAACAGTTACAGCAATTCTGGAAACTCGAGAATTTACAAGTCGGTTTAGAATCCTAAGAAGAGCATTCTTTCGACGCAGGAAGGAATTCGAAGCTGGTATTGCATACCAGGATCATAGATATAAAGTAAAGTTTCCTTGGAAATCAAATATGAAACATCTGTTAAATAAAAAATCGAGCTATTACGTCTAGAAGATTCTCTAAGTTAAAGTCAAACTTTATTAATGATTAGGGATTGCAATCCGGCACCAATTTCAATCCGGTCGGATCCGGCCAGATTCCCATCGATCCGACCGGATTGGACACATCAAAACTATTTTGCCTTTTCATTTCAAAATCAACTGTATAAAAGATGATAAAGTGAGTGTATTACACAGTTTATAAAAAAAGCGTTAATTTCTTATGAAATCAACTTTATTTACACTGTTATAATTAATCAACATTTACGTATGATTCAACAATAAAAATTTAGCACAGTGTAACTAGTTAAAGTGTAATTGTTATATTAGTTTAGTAATAATTAGATAATGACGGGCGGTTAAGTTCAGTCTCACTTACTAGATTTCAAGAATGACATCAATGATAACTTGTAATGTAACTTATATTATGTAAGTAACTTACATTAAATCTAACTAAATCAAGCTTATCAACTTAGATCACAATAATTAGGTATTTTAGACGCGCCAAGCAGTCCCATTCTTATAATTATGACAGTCATAATGGATCTGTTTAATCACTGGCGCAATTATACAATAGAGTTTAAAACTTCTTCGTATTTTTTAATATACTTACTTTAAATTATTATTTTAAGTAAAATAATTTTAAAAAACTCACTTTGGTTTTGAAAAAATTATCGTAGAAAACAAAAAGTGTTAATTCTGTCATCTGTCAATCGACTTCTTACCGAGCTACAAATATAACCAGCGGCCTAGAAAGCTCTTTCTGCTTCTACACTTGTTGGTTTTATTGTCAACAAATACTCATGAATAGAAGACAAGTATTTTCCTCGAACTCCTTCGCTTTCACATGCAGTCATTTCCTTTCTTAATGTTTTCTCATAAACTTTCTCTTTTTTTTAGTATTTATGCTCTAGGTTTTCATATCTTGCTGGATTTGCATCTGTAATTCTTTCTGTAATGTCCAATCACTTTTCAATGGCGATGAATCTGAGTTATTTTCTATTGTATTATCTACGTTTTCTTTAAAGCTATCATTTTGAACAACTCTTTCTAAGATATTTTTCATTTCTAGTCTTGCAACTTTTTTTTCGGCATAGTAAAAGTATCATCAGTTCATCATCATCATATTTTTTTTATTCTGTAAGTATATTAATATTCCTGTTTTCAGTTTGAATTGGTTTCGAAAGTGGCGTGTTTGTTTTAGAACTTTTAGACTAGTACCTGCAATGCAACACAAATAGGTACATACTTACAATTTAAAACGTTATTTCGGTCACTATGCAAGAAGAAAGTCGTATTATAAAGAAAAATCAGAAATATGGATCGTTACTCAATTCATTTCTAAGTCTAATTATCTACTTAAATCATTCTCGTACTCGTAAATGCAACATAAACTCAATTCATCTATCAACTGAACAATAAGAATGTCTATATGTGAAGCGGGTGAGTCAGCGTCGAACGATTCGTACACATCACGCATTTAAGTACCTACTCTTGCAACAACGCGAGTATTTTTCAAGAAATCGGCTTCAAGTATTTTTTTTAATTTACCGGATCCGGCAAACAGGTGCCGGATCCGGTAGACGTCTAATGATGCCGGATCCGCCGGATTACCGGATCCGGTTTTCCGGATTGCAATCCCTATTAATGATCCACCCTTATTTTCAGACTATAAGAAGGGAATCGATGATCAGCTCTGTGAAGGCATTATAGAATAGGGTGGATCGAAAAATCAAAGTGTGGATAAAATAATCGGCATAGGGTGCAAAAGTTGTCTTTTAAGTGTAGTAGCACATATGCAAAATTTTTCAACTTTGTTTAATATCTTCCGGTGCCCCAGGACGCTTAAATATTTGCAAAAACACGTTTTTTATGCAAATTTCGAATTAAAAATTAAAAATGTGTTAAAGAAACGATTTTACAGATAGAAACGTAGAGGAGAGGGCGAAGGAATGATAAAAAATACCAAAAAAAACTGGAAAATTATCGTACTGAAAAAATATCGTGTTTGTTCGATATCACATTTTGTAAGTGTACAAATTTCGATACATCCAAAAAGATATGAAAATTCCATTTGCTGAGGAAAATGGTTATTGGAGAAGTGGAAGTAATTGCTACTGAAAAAAAGGAAAAAGAAAACAGATGGAAGACAAAAGAATAAAATTTAAAATGGTTAAAACTGATACTGATGCTGATCATGCTCAATCAATGAAACTACTTGAGCTCATCACTATGTCTTCGTCCTTGTATACAGATGCAATTACTTTGGAATATCAATCATAAAATCGTTTAGATTTCCCTACCTTAGCAATGGAATGTGATTGATACGGAATTTCAGATAGAACAGCTACTTCATTCAGTGCTGTTCTACAAGACATTGGAATTATACACGAAGAAGAGGCTTCGCATGTGGTAGATTGCAATAAAATTCGTAGACAGCGTAAAAAGCTTTAAAATGCAGTTGCAAAGTCTACTAAGTTAACAGTGTCTCGGTCTCTTTTAACCAGATTATATTTCGATGGGAGAAAAGACAACACAAAAGTGCTAATTAAGAAGGACACAAAGTACTACTCAAAGACCACGAACAAGGAGCATTATACTCTTGTAAACGAACCTACCTGTGTATATCAGACATATTACTGCTGCAACAGGAGGAGCTAAGACCATAAAAGAAGCAATATTCGATTTTTTGGAACACAAAATATGCAATTAAATGGGCTAACAGTAATTGGATGTGATGGAACAAATGTTAATACTGGGCACAAGGAAGGTATTATTCGTTTGATGGAACTGGCCTCAATAGACCATTACAGTGGTGAATTTTTTTGCTTCAAACAAATGAGTTATGACCTCTCTGTCATCTACTAAATTCTTTGGACGGTGCAACAACTGGTCCTAAAGAATTTTGTCAACCACTTGGTAAAGCAATCAAAACCTACGAAGAGGCTACCTGTAGCTCCTTTTTCTTCAATAAGTATGGAGAATATGCCACATAATATAGATAGAATGGTTCTCAGCATTGATCAACAATATCTATATCATATTTGCCTACCGATATCACGCGGTGAATGTTATTCTGACTTGACGTTAAGAAATCCTGGTCCAGTTGATCACTCAAGGTGGCTAACAATTGCAGGTAGAATTTTAAGGTCGTATGTGGTCACAGAAAAACCATCTGACAATCTTATTATTCTTGCAACATATATTATGAAGGTGTACGCAACCTGTATGGTTCCATGTCAAGACAAAGCTCTAGATAACAGAAGGAGTGCTGCATATTTGGAGACTTATTTCATTTTTTAGATATTTGGAACCCAATTTAAGAAATATAGTACACACTTTTATTCAACAAAATAGCTTCTTTTGTCATCCAGAAAATTTGCTATTGTCAATTCTTACAGATAACACAGAGGATATAAGGTCTTTAGCACTACGAAAACTAATTTGTGCTAGAAATGAAAACAGAGGATCATCAGAATAAGAATTTTTCAAGTACCAAAAATAACAAAGGATTTTTTTGCCCTTATTAACTGGCAACGATTTGGACATTTGAACCACCTCTTTTGATGAATGCGCCATTTAAAGAAATAGAGGACATGGTAAAAGTTAGACGGAGGAACGGTCAAAATATCCATGCCATACTCAAGCTGTAGAAAGATGTTTTCGCATAGTGTCTGAAGCGTCCAAAAGTTTATATGGAGAAGAGAAGAGACACGGCTTCATATTGAATAGGATACAATCAAAAAGTCTTATCAAGTATTATAATACTAAAAAGGATTACATCCTTTAGAAATATGTAAATCTTCAAACTAATAGAATTAAAAAATCTATGATTAAGTTCACTTTTCATAAGTTTTGTGATTTATTGCTTTGACTATTAAATTTATACTTCATATATTATTATAAAATTATAATTTTTGTATAAGTTTATAATTTAGTACTTGAATAATCTGCCAATTTTTCAAATATTTTTCATTAATTCACAATTTTTAATAGATATTTGTAAAAATGCCAATTTTAAACTTTTTGGGGGCTTTCGGGCCACCAGAAGATATGAATGAACTTTAATAATAATAAAAAAACGTAAACTAATATACCCAAAACAAAACTTTCTTACCCGGCGCTAAAGGAAATTTTGAAAATATTTGTTTATAAATTTCCACCCCAAAATGTCATTTTAAACTATTTTTGGTTCACTTGGGGCACTGGAAGATATGAGTGGATTTCAATAAAAAAATATATGTAAACTAATATACCTAAGACACAACTTTCCCACCCCATGCCAAAAATAATTTCAAAACAAAACGAAAAAAATTGTAAATTTTCATAAAAAATTCACTTTTTAACTATTTTTGAGGCTCTTGGGGCACAGGAAGATATAAATGAATTTCAATAAAAAAAATTATATAAACTAATATACTTAAGACACTACTTTCCCGCCCCATGCCAAAAAGAATTTCAAAAAAAAAATTTTTTTCCTATACTTTTCGATCCACCCTATTATAGAACGGATTAAAGATTCAGACGAGAACAAAGAAAGCACATATTATCTACCCCACAGGGCAGATATACGTAAGGGCCACTCCGCAACACGACTAAGGATCGTGCTTTATGCAAGTGCCCATGGAAAGAGACAATTGTCTCTAAATGACTCTTTATATACAGGTCCAAATTTAATCCCCGATTTGTTTAGTCTCTTGCATAGATTTAGGAGTCACCCAGTGGCAATAACGGCTGACATCCAGAAAGCATACCTGCAGCTTAACATCGACAAAGAGGACAGAAACTTTACCAGGTTCTACTGGAGTAATAACCCTGAAGACGACAATGAAGAAATCTACAGAATGACCAGATTCCTGTTTGGGGTGTGTTCGAGTCATTTTCTACTTGCAGCCACCATCAAGTACCATCTGAAATGGTACATAGAACAATTTCCTATGACATGTGAACTCTTAGAAATTTCATTGCATGTTGATGATCTTATTACTGGTCGAGAAGATATTGAATTCGCGTTTAAAACAAGTCAAGAAGCCTTTACCCTAGTAGCGTGAACTCATCATTTTCTTTCCTGTCCTTTCATCGAATTCATCGTAAACTGATCCAGTATCTTCGAGACCATATCGTTTAGATCAGTATCCGAGAACCGATTTCCGTTCTGGTAAATTTGATCGGAAAAAGATATATTTATGAGCAGATTTTCCGATGAAAATTTGCCAATCGGTAATTCACGGCATCTGCATATCGTTCCGATATCGGATAATTCTGAAAATTGCATGAAATAACTGATAGTCGAATTTGATTTGCCGATAACCCTGTGTTGTGTTTTTCGAGGGTATTTGCAACTTCAATGGCTGTCATGGCACTAGCTAGCGTCGAACTGACAGTGCTTAATTTGTCTCTCTTTCATTTGGAAAAATGTAAGTATTTATTTAATTCTTAACTATCTTTATTAATTTTATTACTTACGGTATGTTTAGTAAATGAATAAAATTATTGTAACGCTTGTTTGAAGGGTAAATATAACATTAACATGCAACCTATGATCGAATAATTATCATTCTCAGTGCAAAACAATATATTCATGCTAGAATAATTAATTACTCTCTGTGTATAAAGAAGTTTGCACACGCATACATAAAAAAATTGGTGATAATTTTGGACAGTGTAAATAATTGCTCTCGTACCATCTTTTCCAGTTTCTACTCTCCGATTAAATGTAAAACAACGCTCTTGCAACGTCTTCTCCATTTAGCCTTCTCGACCAGTCAATACCAAATGTTTTATGGGCCTATCAGTTGTGGGTAACAATATTAAAACTGTTAATTTCTTATCAATTAAGATTTTCTTCCTCGAAATTCGCAACTCTAAAATGTTTTCAAAATTCAGATGTTTTTCTAAGTTTTGGGGCAATATCTCTTCCAATTTTGTGTTTATAGCATTAAATATGTTTTTAAGAACTTCGCCTAGAATATATATCATATATGCGAAATTTTCTTTTACTTCTATTTTTGGGTATCTATTTAATGTGACTTAGACAGAAAGCTCATTCAACAAGAAGAATAAATTTTGCTTTTTTCCATTTTCTTCTTATATACTGTTAGCTCCTCATTTACTTCTTATCAGTTGTGGGTAACAATATTTTAACTGTTTATTTCTGTCTATCTAACAAATTAAGTTTTTTTTTTGCCTCAAAATTGGCCATTTTCAATTTTTTTCAAAGTCCAGATGTTTTTCTAAGTTTCTGGGAAATATCTCTTCCAATATTGTGTTAATCTCTATAGGTGTTTCAATTTGTTTAAGGAGGTTTCTTTATTTTTAAATATCATTAAATTATCTTACGGAATCATCAAAATTTTAAATTAAAGAAAAGTATCAAATCGTGCATTTAATCCATTCTCATTCTTTCAGTTTGATTTTCTGAGCGGTATTGGAGGATTCTCAGCAAGCTGCTTTCTACTAATTTGTCGTTGGAAGGGAACTAAGAGTGTGAAGATGTGATTTTCAACATTCAATCTCATAAACAAGTTGATTTTTGGTAATTTTTTATTTTGTACATTCTTGATGGTTATATGCTTAATGTCTGATGCCATATATATGTAAAAAGATATATATATATATATATATATATATATATATATATATATATATATATATATATATATACATACAAAATAAGTTTCGAAAATTTAAGGGTAGGTCAGGCATACGATAAGCATCCGAAATAACATAAACGCCATGTCGAGTCAACAGATGGCATTTAAAGCCTGAAATTCTGAATCTGAGCTAGTAACTGAAATAAGAGTTATAATTAACAAGATTTAACAAAGATATTAACTAAAAATTAATTTAATGAATTAGTCGAAATTAATTAAAAGTTTAAATAAAACTCTTTTGTATTATATAGAATGGCGCATATGCAACTATTCCTAATACAATACAGAAAAAAAAATAATATAGATATAAAACAAAAGTAAAAAAAGAAAAAGTATAAATAAGAAACTGAAGGTTTAAACAATAACGATAACAGTGCATCTTTCTATGTGCTCAACGCAACAGCATCAAGTGATTGCATCAAGAAAAATTACAACGATTAATATTAAAAAAACATAGAATAGAATTCAGAATGTAAAAAAATATTGAAAATGGAAGGAATGAATGAGAACCTGAATGACGAACTTTTTCAAAGCCCACTTGCCATTGAAGTTCTAAAATGGATAAAATTTTCTGTCAAGGGTAAGATCAGAAATCAAAAATATATCCTTTGTGGTCTGAATTTTGTCCAACCTCAATACAAGAAACATCTTGAAAAAATCAAGAGGCAAAAAGTCTTTAATAAAAAACCAAAAGATACTAGCGTTTGTAAAATAATTGTAAAATATATATTATTATAAAAATGAACTTATTTATGGTTTCCGTTATATTGATGACCTTTCAGTGTTTAATTATGATAATTTTAAATTCATTTCTAACTGCTATTGAGAAGAGCTTAAATTAAACAAAACTAAATATGAAATAAAAAAATGCAATTTTTTTATATGGAAATTGAAATATTAAATTCAGGATTCTCAAATGGCATATTTGATAAAAGAAAAGAATTTAAATTTAAGGATATTGCACTTTGTCATTTTCATACAAATCTTCATTATAGAATTATAAAGAATTCCATTTTTTCTGAAATTAATATAATAAATAGCATTTGTAATAACCATTCTAATTTTGTTAAAGCTTTAGATAATCTAAAGAATATTCTTAAAGGCAACGGATTCCCAGATTCTTTCATTAATGTTAATAGTTTTTTCAAATGAGTGTAAAAAGTTTATAATTTTTCTTTCTAATAGTTTATTTTAATTTTATTTGTTATAACTGTTTAAATATTAGCCTTTTCTTCTGAGTAATTAACTAGAATTTATCTTCATAGATGGAGCTAGGTTTGCTAGCTTCCAGAACTGTTTACTCCCTTTTTCCGCGTACGTCTGGCGTCTCTTGTCTTCATCATAATTTCGTCAAAGATTGTAAATTATTTTACACCCTCTAGTATCTTTTGGATTTTTATTAAGGATTTTTTGCCTCTTGGTTTTTCAAAATGTTTCTTCTATTCAGGTTGGACAAAATTCAGGCCACAAAGGGTATATTTTTGATTTATAATCTTACCCTTGACATAAAATTTTGTCCATTTTAGAACTTCAATGGCGAGTGTGGGCTTTGAAAAAGTTCGTTATTCAGGTTCTCATTCTTTCCTTCCATTTTGAATATTTTTCTTTTGCATTCTAAATTCTATTCTATGTTTTTTAAATATTAATCGTTGTATTTTTTTGTTGAAGTAATCACTTGATGCTGTTGCGTTGAGCACGCAAAAAGGTGCATTTTTATTGTTATTGTTTAAGTCTTCTGTTTCTTATTTATACTTTTTCTTTTTTACTTTTGTTTTATATCTATATTACTAGTAAATGAAAATTAGAGTGGAAATACTTAACATTTGAAAGGCCCAGTGATAAGCAATTAGATCACGGGTTTTTTTTTCAATTTTAGAACGCAGCGCTATTTGTTAGCTTAATGCATGCAGTCTCATTATCGTGAAAAAGTACTGCATTGAATTTGAGCGTCTTAAAGTTAATATTTCAAAAATGCATGCCTTCTTTGAAAGAAAGTGATATTCTGCTTTCCATGTTGTACAATTTTTCATTTATCTTGCCTCTTGAGTATAACAACTTTTGGACCGGTTAAACACATAAAAAGAACTTTCTTTTATGTAGGGAAATAATTTCTAAATTTTATTAGTATCGGCTTTGTCTTTAAAGGATTTTTTATAAGAAGGCTGGAGATATAAATACTAGCCTAGTTGATAATTAATCACAGTTAGTGTGTATGACGAAAATTAAGAAGCTTCGTTGGAAAATGGCGAGGATGCTACATGCTCGCTTCAAACTGTAGTTCACAAATGAAATGCCATTTTACTACGAAACGAGATCATATGTGCATAAAATTTATAAGTTTTCTTCCTGTTGTGAAATTACTTTGATGTTTTATAATGTCCTTCATATGGAAGCTCATATTTTAATCTGGTCAGAGGCTTAATATTTCTGCATTTTGACACATATATTAACAGATGATTTTATCAACGAGTAACAGTTTTCTGTGCCTCTTTGGCTGTTGCTAAGCTGTAGCGAATGTTACAGACTGTAAATATGTTTTATTGAGATTTTATGTTACAATAATTCTCCAATTATAACGCATGTATGAAAATAAACTGATTAATGCTGACCTTCAAATGTAACTTTGCTTGTATATGTGCAGTGAGAAGTCATGGAATGTTTATTTAGGGATTTTAATGTATTGGCGTAGAATTTTTTGATTTCAGTTGCATCTACTGATCAAGAATTTTTGTAAAACCCAGTTTAAACTCGTTAGTTTTGTTTCATGAGAGAAAGTAATGAAATAAAAGAATTATTAACTGCTTGAACGAAATATTAACATTGGTGTTAAGATTAATTGTTTGCTGAGACAAAATAAAATTACAAAAATTTCTCCCATTTTTTTTTCTTTTTGCGCTTTATTTCTGCATTTCTTTATCAGTATATAATTTTTATACTATTACTGCTTCATATTCCTTTATGAATGGTCTCAGTGAATCGATACACATTTTATTTTATAAGACACCGGTAATTGTAATTAATAGAGTTTTCATCCTTGTATTTCTTGAAAACATTGTGTTCAGTACAAAACTTTTCTAAATGCGAAGAATTTTATACAATGAAGTCAAAAATTCAGGATATCTGCTAAAACAATCGCGAAATTGAAAAAAAAATGGTTGGCTTTTCTTTCGAAAGTTCGATTTTTGAACTTGCCATTTCAAAACAGCAACAGATCTTTCTGACGATCTGATTCTTCAAAACTCTCATCAGATTAATCTTTTTTCATTTAACTTAATAAAGCTATTGTTAAATTATAACATCATATGTTTTACTACTTCAAAAAGGAGTAAAAATTTCATGTCTAGAGGAATTATTTCATAAGGTGCTTTAACCCTCTGACGGCCGTAACGGTCAAGACTACCCGTCACGCAAACTGCTAGACGACGGCCGAGCGCCAAAAACACGTATGCTTATTTCTTTCTCTGTTTTCAATAGGGTCGGTAAACGGCACGCAACAATCTTAGCTTTTTAACAAAGCTTCTTTCCCATCCTACTGCCACTCTTGATTGATGACTCCAGTAAGTTTATATGTTTCATCTCCCACTATGTCCGATATATTTTTAAAATAAAGAATCCACATGTATTAAAAAACATATCTTAGGTCATACATATTCAGATTTATATTCGACAACTGTAACATACACAAATTTTCCCTCATCAATTTTCATACGTTTGTATTTGAATTTGCGCCTTATTTCGGCCCTAGAAATTCTAAATCTTCTGGCATGTGTTGCACAACCTAGTACCCTTTCTGCTTTATGACCTATTCTTCGTCGATGTTGCTTTGACAAATACAAACATGTTTCCGATAGTTTCCAACTGTCTGCCCCATAGTACCGTAGAACCTTAATCAGCGGTAATGATAACATGGCGATGTGAAAGCACTGGAATGTGGAAGATGATGACGAAATTTTTTCCAGAAGCCGTACTCTCAAGCATTTGCTCAAACTAATGCGGCAGCCTTTGTTATTTATAGACTAGTAGAGATTGGTGTCGGGCAAGAACCGGACACTGATAAACTACTTGGAATGCAACGGGAGTAATCGGGTATCGCTGGTTTATTAATCATAGTGTAATTTGAAATTCTTCTGGACAGTTGGTCCGTATAGTGCCGCTTGAAGGAAGGGTTTTCTACTAAATTTTTTTCTATGCCAAGAAAAAAAACTAAACAATGTGCATGAAGTGCCCCACTTTAAAATCTGCTTATATTTTATGGTTTCTTGAAATGCCTACGGATTGTTTGTACACTCTGTATTTATATTTGGAAAAAATTAAGTGTTTAGATAGATTTATAAACAGGAATAAATAAAGTTCACGTCTTAATGAGAAATCATCTTTTTTAAAGTGAGGAATTAATATTTGAAAATTTGTAAAAAAAGTATTACCACTCTTCATATTGAAAAACTTCCTATATAACATTTTAAAATTTCACCAAAATATTTCAATGCTCCGAAGGTTACGCCGTTTCTTTAATATAAAGCTTGAAGTTTAATTTCTGAGCTGGTAAATTAAAATGAGTGTTATTACTGCTTGTTTTGTATCTGATATGAAATAGTCAATGTTATAATACTTGTCGCAATATATTCCAAAAATTTATAATTTTTACAAGGACTCAAGCTATGTAATATTCTTGACTTGTTGATATAACTAAGTCGGAAAAGACAGAGGATTTACTCATGTATGTGATAAACGATATCAGAGCCCCCATTTGGGGCTATCGGAATTAACTACTTTGAATCCTCTCATTTCTAACAAAACCAATTATTCCAATTTTTTTTTGCTCGTTTCCCGTTTCTTTTGGGTTGAATATCTTATAAACCGACAAAAGAATCGATATATTTAAGAAAATGAGCGGTAATACACGGAGAAAAATCGCCAATTATGATCAAGAAGTATTTGGATTCGTCAGAAGATTGTACTGGTACTGGACACCATATACCTAAGCGGTCCCTTTCCAAAGCAAAATTGCTGTAAATTTTATTGCTTCTTTTAGCTATGCCATAGTACTTTTTCGCAATGGTAACACTATTTCACATTTGACATTTACCCGATACGAATTATCAAGCCGAAAAATCTTTTCGAACCTTAATAATGCCTGAGAATAATAAAGTTTATATCTACAATGCCGTAACATTATATGACATTTTGCTTCTTTTAACCCGGGAGGCAGCAAAGATTTATTACAGAAAATTAACCCTTCAACGATAAGCTTACAGATTAGAAGTATCTGCATTAAAGGCCATTTGTTTGCTGGCAACAGGTATTTCAAGAATTTCTCCTCATTTGTTATCTCAGAAAACATAAGGTCCGGCCTCTCCATTCCGATGTGCTCGCTCGCGTATCTGAATTGCTAAATAGAACAGATAGATGGAGACAATTTATTGCTATTCGAATTGCAAATATGAAATGGAGAGACTTTCAAAGCTTTTAGCTGAAATATCAACTAATTAAGAATCGATTACTGAAGAAAATAAAGAAATTGTTGATGTTGAACTAGTTAGAGATCATAAGTCGATTTCTGAAAGAAATTAGATAATTGATGCTATATTTTTGAATTTAGAAGTCTTGAGTTAGAATGGTGTGGTAAACGGTAAGATGGCTTCAATTAAAAAATGGCGTAAAAGAGTTACTTCCCAAAAATATGAGAACTTTGCCTCTCGAGTATTTTCATGAAGCAAAAGTTGTATAATGTGTTCAGGATTCTTGGAAATGTTTATCGATGAGACAGAAATGTATTAATACCTATATATAGACGATTTCAGGTAATGTTGGACGGTAAAGCCAATCTTTTCATAAATACTTTGGAAGTACAAGCATTCATTGATCTTCTTCATTTAAATGTACAACCCAGAAGAGATTTATCCAAAAATATATTTTTTAATACTTAATACTCAGTAAACCAGCACAAAAAAATTTCCTATTTTAGAAATTGTAATTTTCTGCTTGTTTTGTTATGGAAACAGGATACAGGGCCTATGAAACCCTATAGCATTTGGGAAGTTTGATTTAGTATTACATTTATGGTAGTGAGTCATGAAGCAGGGACAGTTATTTAAACTTTTCTTCTGGAGATGGCCAGTTTTGAAGCAATCTGAATTCTAAATAAATACGAAAAATATTATTGAAAACACAAGTCATAATAATTTTTGGAAATATTATTTTAAAAAATGTATATATTTTTACCAAAAAAGTAGATTCAATCGTAAAAAAATTCAGATTCTCTTTGTCATATTTTCTACAAGGTCGCACTAAATATTCTGTGTGTCTTTTTTCTTCCCACTATTTCTGTACTTGAACTTACGATTTTAAAATGTTTCTGAAGAAAATCTATTTGTCATCACTCTTTCAATTTGGTTCAAAATACATCGTCAGTAATTTTGTGCAACAGGACACAGTTTTACAGGCCTCACGATTAAGCCTGGAATCACGACTCTAATCTTACTGATCGTGATATTTTTCCTTCTCTTTACAACTTATTTTCTCTCGCTTGCCTCAGATATATGAAACGCCTCTCCTTTCATCAATATCTTATTATTTTGTTACGTTATAAAAATTAGGTTAAAAACAGGTTTCTGAAGAACCAGAGAATAACTATGGGGGCTTCAACAATCTTCCTGAATCGAATTAATCAGTTATCTAAATATTGTTGCTGGATAACACTCAGCTCTTAGGACATAATTACGTTTTTCTTCAAATATGACCGTTTTTTTCTTCGAAAGAAAGTGTTTGTCTTTACAAAAATAGTAATGGAAATTTTCTTATACAAGGTGATTAAAGAACACGTGGGCAGATTTTAAAGGTAAGTCAGGCATATTGCAACATCCAAAATCACATGCGAACAATTATGCTTAAACACCATCTGGAGGCAGCAAATGACCTTTAAAATAATTCAGCAAAATGCCAATATCTTTTTGGATTATAACGGCATTTAACTGAATTTTTTTATATAAGTTGACCTGTATTGTCTTTGATGTTACAAAAGACTACTCTACGTTTCACACATGATGAATAAAAAATTAATTACTACAAATGCTGATATTTTCTCTAATATTCAATGTATTTACGTCAAGATTTTCTACAATGCTTCTCCAGCATATTGTCACGTTATCCAAATGTCTGCACATGATAAAAAAACTAATATTCAAGATGTAACATTAAACCAAACATATGATTAAAATTTTAAAAGAAAAAGTGTTCGATTTATCTCTGGGTAATTTACCTCTCGCAGAAATTTGTAAGAGCTTAAACAAATCAACTTATATATGTAATTTACCAAAAAAATGTATGTATATATATATATATATATATATATTTCAAGTGAAAATTTCCTTTTTAATAGACATTTTTAACTATTTTCTAATATTTTCTAGATAACTAAATGTATTACAATTTTTAATATAGTTTTGAGAATTTTAATATAAATATCTTACTAATTCATGATATCAAAAATTAATTATATTATTTATTCAATTATGCTGATTCATGGTAAGATTTTTGGTTGTGGCAACATGTGATGTCAATATGCATGGCGGGTTATATTGAAAGAGATGAATTCTGGTAAGTTTAAGAGGAGACACAGATTAGTTTATGTTTAATGTAAAGTATGGGTATTTTATTGAATTATATATTTACTGTCTTAGTGCAATATAATGATATTTACATATTTTATCCTGAATTTTAGTCATTTCTATATAGTCATGCTTTATAGTTAGGGTTAGTATAAGACTTTTCTTTCTAAATTCTTTCATTTTAGGGTAAATTACCCTGTTTGTTTTTCAACAACAATAGTAACAGGGATGGTTTGTACAGCAAAATTAATTTAACCTGGCTAAAGCTTGTCCACAGCCAAGCTGATATATTAATTGTTGAAAACTCCATTTACTTGGATTGCCTATTTCATTATTAGTGTTCTTTCACTTGTTGACATATAATGCTTAAACTTGATTTTTGTTTATGGTAGCTTTAGTAATTTCAATTTATTAGATTTTATTTAAAATTGATGTATTGTTCAAATAATGACTTTTTGGTATAGGATTTAATTCTTGTTTACTTTATTTCTATATGATTATATACTAGTTATATTAGGATTTATATTATATATATTCCTTTGCGCGTGCGCTTCCTTGTGCGAGTTGCGTTTAAAATTCTAAATTCAGTTCATAAGAAAGTAAAAACTGCGCTTTTATTGGTAAAAGCTTTTTTCATAAAATAATGATCGTCAATTATAAATAGTAGTTGCTCCTTTGTTAGCAAAAATAACAATAAATATTTTGAACTTGCCAATTTATTTGTAAATCTTTAAGAACTCTTGTATTCTCTTTAAGTTATTTTGAATCCAACAGGATTTCTTGGGCTTTATTAGTAAAAATATGTTTCCATATCTTCAGAAAAACCTCTGACAAAATCTACTTTTTAAAAATGTTATGCACTTCGACATTCTTATGGATTTGAATTTATTATTTTTATATTTTATTTTAGACATTTGAAAACCACTCAGAATGCAAAGCAACATATGCAAAATATTCAACTGAGGTGGCCTATTCATTTTACGAAGATCTCTATTACTTAAACTTTGCTAAAATTAAAATAAGCATATTCTCTTTAAAACAATTTATGAGCTTTATTGTATCATTTAAATTTTTCATGCCACATCCCATGGTACAAATAACTTCAAAAGGACATATCCATTGTCCAAAGCAAAACCTTTTGAAACGTAAACAGATAATGTTCACTGCGAGGTGCTATTTTTCCCCAGAATCAATATTAATAGTAATCTCAAATGTTATTTAAAATAATAATGAATATAATTCATTTTTTTCTTTTCGCATGTGCATTGAATTTCAGTTTGAATTACTTTGCAAGCGACATCAATAGTGCTATAAGCTTAAGCTACCGATCATTAGTTTAAAGTTTACTTTTTCAGATTATATTCAATGGTATTTATAACAAAAGTGGATTGTTTTTTAAATATTTTATTTTTTTGTAAAAAGATCGTTGAACACGCAAAGCAAATAATAATTAAGGCCAAATTATCTGATATGGTACTTCCGTTTCTTCAAAAACATAAAATTTATTATTCGACAATAATGAATCAAAACAGTTGTTTCAGCGTATTCATAAAATGACCTA
Organism: Araneus ventricosus; assembly: GCA_013235015.1. Lineage (NCBI taxonomy): Eukaryota > Metazoa > Arthropoda > Arachnida > Araneae > Araneidae > Araneus > Araneus ventricosus. The sequence continues at coordinate 29,414 of BGPR01011385.1, forward strand.
TTCTTAATTCTGCAAAATATTTCCTAATTGTATAACTCGCATTTGTCATTCTACGTGTCAAATATTAAAACTTTTCGCTGTGACATTCCATCAGAATTGAAAGTAGCCATTATTCTAAAATAAAATAGAATGGATTTTTTTATCCCGACTGAATAAAATTGTTAAAATAATGCCTTTTTATAAATAGTGCAATTAACATCAAAACATTATGCTGTTTTGTTAATACATTTTTATGTAATAACATGAAAGAAAAATATTTCATATATGAAATGACTGTCCAATAAGCATTTCAATACCAAATGAAGAAACCTATTTTTTTTAAATTTGTAAATGCCATCTCAAGTGCATCAGTTGAGAGGAAATATAGAAAATTTAATGCAACGGAAAACAGCTCATCAGAATGAGGTGAAATCTTACATGACAACGTAAAACTGCCCTCTCCACATGAATGAACATTTAATTGTGCATCAGAATAAAGATAGATGGTTTTATCATCTGGCAGATGGAAAAAAATGAATTTAGAAAATTACGAAAAATGTACAAAACCTTTTAAGCATATTCTAAATATTGAAATACGAAGTTTAAAGGCTATTTACTTGTGTGTCAGCCAACAAACTAAATAATAACTAAATAAAAATGGATGATATTGATCTGATTGCGAATTTTAGAACATGAAAAAAACCACAAGAATAATGTTATGAAATTTTACCGTTACCTGATTTTAAATTGAATGCGTTCCGGTACATGTCTTCGAGAACAAATGAAAGCATAAAATTATATTACCCCTGAAAATACCGCAAAAATATCTCGATACCCCCAAAGATTTGACTCCTTAGGCAATTGCCTACATTGGCTATGTCATAATCTGGCCCTTCGTCTATCTATGATGCGCCGGTATCAAGCTTGTACCGGAGGTGGTGGCTGTGACTTCCAACAATGAAATTGGCATGCCAAGGTTTTCTCCGTGTTAGACTACTCATTATTTTTACAGATAAGATTGTGAAAACTAACCGTCCTGATGAAATCTACTTACAGGCATTTGCCAACGATTTTGCTTTTGTTATCATTTGGAGAACTCGCCAGAAACTGGAACAGTATACTAATTTAGAACTCCAATCTTTTAAGATTTGGACTGACAAAAATCATTTTAATATCCCAAAAAAAAATCACAATATTTGTTAACTGCCCAGAGGTCCAATCGTCAGATGGAGCACCCAATAGACGAAAAGAACAACATCTCTAAAATACCTGGAATTTACATTAGATAAAAAGAACTGAATTGGATGACATACATTCAGGAACAAGGAGATAAATTTGTCAACTCGTATCAACAATTGTACAATGTAGCAGGGCCTGGCTGGGGCCCATTAGGTAAATTTTTCAAAGGTCTACTCTACAGAAGTGGCGAAAGCTACGATCTTGTAACACTTGGTGCATGCATGGGAGAGTACAAGATCAATATTTGGCAAGCGTTTTCACTCTGAGTGTTTTAGGGTAGGGCATCAATTCCGGTACTTTTTATAACAACTCCTCAGGAATTAACCCAGGATATTATGAATAATCAGTGAGAAATTTATTGGGGAAAATATGTTTCACTCAATATTATTAATAAAGCCTTAATCAAACGAATTAATTCATAACTGGACTAGGAACTCTTATAAATTTAATACCTAATTAAGTTAATTTATGATAACTGAAATGACAATAATGTTTTTAAATAATCATGCATCTACCTTAAAATTTTATTTTTTTTAACATGTGGTTAATATTTTTCCGCAGATGCTGGTGGAGTGTTTGACTGACTAAGCACTGTTAAACATATACGTCCGTATGTAATGTAGATTTTCGGCGGAAATGGGTCTCTGCTTCGAGATACTGAGACTCACAAACAAAAAATTGTCATCGTCCATCGAGAATAATGCGTTGTTTAAAATTCGGTTCTGGATAGTTTCGAATCTTTTCAAATCTCTTAAGGATAAAAGGAAGAATTTAACTCAATTTACAAATTATAACTATTTTATGTAAATAATAACTTAGCCGTTATTATTTTAGTAACATAAAACATCGTTGTTTAAAAGAATGGCCGTTAATACTCGCGTTTACTAATGAATACTAGTCATCAAAGCAACTAATGGTTTAACTATGCTACTTATAACTGAAAGTAATGTTTCTAGTATGGCAAAAAATTTTGAAGAGTTGATAGATGGTTCGTATATCGCCCTAATCGCACCTCTGTTGCTGCTCCAAAACAGCTTGCTTTAGCTGCAGACATAAGCATTTATGGAACTTAATAAAAACGTATATTTTGAGCCATAAAGGATGTACCAGAATTATTAAATCAAAAGGAAAAAGACCTTATATAACATCATTAGCACTTCTATTCGTAATAAGATAAAGACAGGCAAACTGTAAACAATTCTTAATGTGTGTTTTAATTTATTCATTAAGTATAAGCAATAGGAATCTTAGGGAAAAAGCATTTATCTAACAAAAGTCATGGTAGAAAGTACGTCTCTCCTAAACTTCTTACTTTTAATCTTGTACTTACGATGAAAGATTGGCTAGTATCGAAAGAGAATATGCAAAAAATTACTGCGGAAAATAAATAGGAAAGTGAAGACAAGATACTTCTTTATATAACTTATTTTAAATACTCTCTGGTAAAAAGATGAACTTAAAGTGGAAATGATTAATACGTCATTAACCATTCAATTCTATTAAGAAGCAAGAGACAATGGATCTCGAGTTCAAGTGTTCCTAGAAGAAACCCGTTCCCTCAATAATACAACTTTATAACATAAGATAATTAAACAAGCTAATCGCTGTCGTTCTGGTAACAGAAATAACATCCAATGAATTGATTGATTCTCAAAATAGATGAATGACTAGTTTACTAACAATCTCTACATGCTTTTTAATACATAATTTCATGTCCTCACGTTGGTATGAATTAGAAATCTGGAGAACGAGTTGACAATTCAGGTATCGTCCTCGTCATCTGGGTCCCTTTAAAAATCACGAGGACAGTTCTGTTCGAGCCCTTGTGTAGCTGATAAAAGTTCATTAATCTAATATAATACAATACTGTAGAAGAAAATATAGAATCAGACTTAATATTAAATTCCAGAAGTATTACACTAATATGTCCTTATCTTGCATTTTAGATAATTTCTGCTAATAACTTCGGAAAATATTATCTAAAGATTTTTAGTCATTTTAAATTCAAAATATTATTGATTCATTGATTCTGCTTCACCCTAGAGTAACTAAAAATGTATATAATTTCCTGTTATTTTCAATTTCTAATTATAAAAGTAATCAAAATTTTGAAATATTAAAACTATTGTACGAAAGTTGAATAAATTCTGAATAGATGGATAACAACACATTAAAGTACATCTAAAATGAGGTTGTTATAATTCTTTTCATTAAATTGTCACAGACTTTCTCTTTTCTTAATGTATACAGGATGATTCAAAATAAATTTCCAACCCTTCAGGGTCATTTAGGCATACGATAAGCATCTAAAATCACATCACATAGAAACATAATTCTGATAACGCCATCTGGAGGCAACAGATGACTGCCTTGGACTTCTGTGTCTGGCTGTGAAATGAAAATTAGAGTTTAAGCACTTAACATTTGAAAGGCCCAGTCAAAAGCAACAAGATCCCGTTTTTTTTTCAATTTTAGGATGCACCGCTATTTGTTAGCTTAATGCATACCGTTGTATTGTCATTAATAGGAATTGTATTGAATTTGAGAGTCTTAAAGTTAATATTTCAAAAATGTATGACATCTGATTGCAAGTGATGTTATGCTTTCCACGTTGGAAAATGCATCGTTTATCGTACCTCTTCAGCAGTTACAACTTTTGAATCGCTTAAAAATAAAAAGAACTTTTATGTAGGAAATAATTCCTAAATTTTATTAGTATTGGCTTTCACTTCAATTTTTTTTAATATGAAGGCTGGAGAGATAAATACTAGCTTAGTTGATAGTTTATCGCAATCAGTGTGGAAGACGAAAATGAAGAGGCGTGGTTGGAAAATGGCGAGGTTGTTACATGCTCGTTTCAAACTGTAGTTCAGAAATGAAATTTATTTATTTATTTACAACCCGCTCCGGCCTAGCCTTCCCAGGAGGGTGTAAGACCTTCCACAGGCTGGAGGGGAACATAAAACAAAAGAAATGAACTACATTAAAAAACAGTTTACAAAGAACCCCAAGGGGTGTGCAGAACAATCTATATATATAATTCTCTTACGTGGCGGCAAAAAAGGGTCGAATTTCTTAATCGCCATTTGGCAACAGCTCGCGAGTTTAGATTGTTTACATTCGAATCTGGGACAGCAAAATTTTTCAAAATGAGTTTAACTTGGGCAGTTTCAATTATAAATTGAAATCGTCAAGATAGGTCTAATGAAACTATTGAGGAATCCAATCGGAATGAACAAAATAGAATCAAGCATTTTTGGTACGGAGCGAAGTTGCCGAGCTACAGGAACATAGTTGTGAGACTTCAGCACGAGTCTGTTCTTCTACATGTTCTGAAGCTTATCTGATCAACATTCCAGCGAAAAAAGAGCATGTTTAAAATTTTTGTGTAGAAAGCAAGAATTTTAAAAAATTTAAGGAAAAAGGCTATTTTGTTAATTTTAAAAATTTAGTAATTAGTTTGGGTTATAATTTTTTATAGTGAAGCTGAACATATTTAAAGCCATTTGTCACGTTAAACTGTGCTTTTTAAGCTAAAAATTTGAGCAATGGGTTAAATAATCTTTCGTAACTCAAACTTTCTGAGGTTTTAACGTATAAATAACTACCCAGAGATAAAAGTTATAACTTTCTTGGCTAAATAATTATTGCAGTGAGTGTGTATACATGTGGTGAAGCTTTTTTGATCAACATATCAGTGAAAAAAGAGGATGTTTAAAATTTTGATGTAAAAAGCAAGAATTTTTTAAAAATTTCGAAAAAAGGCTATTCTGTTAATTTTAAGAAGGTAAAAGTAAAGATTTAGTATGGTTTATAATTTTGAATAGTGAATCTGAACATGTTTAAAGCCATTTGTCACGTTAAACCGTGCTTTTTAAGCTAAAAGTTTGTGAGATGGGTTAAATAATCTTTCGCAACTCAAATTTTCTGGTATTTTACTTCATAAATAACTAGCCAGAGATAAAAGTTAAAACTGTCTTGGCTAAATAATTACTGCAGTGAGTGTGTTTACAAGTGGCGAAGCTTTTTTCAGCAACAATTCATTGAGAAGAGTGGAAATTTAGAAGTTCGTTGGACTAAAGTTAATGCTAATGAAACTTGAGGAAATATTGAATTTTGTGTACCAAGAAGTTTTAAATGGCTGATTTCTGATTGATGTAAATAATTTATATTTGTAAACATTTAATAATTATACATTTTAGCATTCAAATTTATATAGAGAGAAAGAGAGCATATATATATATATATATATATATATATATATATATATATATATATATATATATATATATATATAAAAGAAGTGAAAGGCAGACCATTTTCATCAGGGAAGAGACGACATTTGTCCACATCTTCATTTTATTTATGCATCAGGTTTTATTTCTTCATAGCTAAAAATATTTAATTTATTTGCAGCTCCATGACCAGAATTTAGAAGTTTTTACGCCCGCCCGGCGCGTTGTTGTTGAATGATTACATGCTGGCGTGAAAAAGGGCAGAAATGAATGCGCAGAACGCTTAAGTACTCAGAAGAGGGAATTTTCCCTTTTAGAACCTCGTGACTTGTAAAGAAAGTTTAGTCCGTTAATTATGAAAGTAGAACTATTTAAAATGAGGTGTCGTTAAGATTATTTAGGAAAGTTAAAAAATTAAATTATCACATATATATATATATATGCTACCAGGAAATTTTAATTTTAGAAATTTTAAGATTCAGTTTATTAGTAATTGCTGAAAAAATTTTAGAAGTTTATGCTATTTCAAATAATTTAAATTTACTTATAGTAATTAATGTAATTATAATTTACTATTACTAGCAGACAGTCATAAATGTACGGCGAGCAAAGCGAGCTCGGATCACGTAGTGATCTCAAAAGAATCACAACGTGATTCTTGGGGGTTGACGAGCGGAGCGAGTAGGGGGTGTAACCCCGTAGTTTAAAAATAATCTCTGACAACAGTGCACTCAAAAAAGAGCAAAAGGGCAAAGAGCTAAAACACAAAGCACAAAAAGATAAAGCGCAAATACACAAAACGCAAAACACAAAAAGCTTAACATTAAAAACACAAAAAGATTAAGAGCAAAAAACACAAAAACTCAAAGAGCAAAACCTAAACATTTAAAACAGAAAACACATACAAAATATAACCAAATTAAAATCAATGGCATTTCAAAGCCAAACAGTTACAAACAAAAATCGAGAAACAATACGCATTACAAAAATTGCACAGAAGCACACCACAGATAAAAAAACTTTACAATGGACAAGATAATAATTCCAAAGAAACCGAAACAAATCTTAAAACGGCCGAAAACTCGAGAACAGTTAACCGAATAACAGAATGACACCAGATTGAAGAAAATATAATAAAAAATTTTCCTGAAACCGGAACACTCCAATCAGGTACAAAATTTAGTATTGATTAAGCCTATTGCACATGTCCCCACAAAATTTGAAGATATTTTCAAGTCGCAAAATGCGCTCTCTATTTTTCAGTAACTTTTTGAACCACTCTACCCTATTATTCAGTGCCGGTTCTTTAAGAGGATGCTCCTTAGTCAGCGGGAAATGAAAAACGTGGTGATCCTCGTCACCAGGTCGACCACAAAGGCAAAGTGGTGAGTTTATTTTTTTGAATCTGTGCAGGTAACAGGGGAATGGACGGTGTCCCTTTAAAAAGTAAACTATGCATTTGTTGTGGACCAGTTATTTTTTTATTTACACAGGGTACGAAACTCCTGGCCCTCTTCCCCAAATCTGAGTCATAGTTTTCCCAGTTATATTGCTAATCTTTCATTAAATTTTTTGTAATTTTGAATTTAACACATGAGAGCGGGGTTTGGACATTCATATTCTCGCCATCAGTTGTGGGCAATTTTACATGGTGATCGGTGAGCTCATTACCCGGGTCGCCGACATGTGCTTTGACCCAGTTGAGCCCAACCTAGTTACCAGCCAAATAAAAATTCTTTTTTGCCTCTATTACAAATGCAGACCTGGGCCTTTTACTACGCAAAGCTTCAATCGAGGCTTGACTGCCGGTATATATATTAATTTTGAAGACGTTCTCTTGGGCCCAGCGGACAGCGAAATTAATCACCGCCAGCTCAGCCTGGAAAACTGTATTATTCTTGCTCAGTTTGAATTAAAAAATCTTAAAGGGATGTTCATTTTTGAGAATGCACACCGAGAACCCACAATCGACTCCGATCCTAGATCCATCCGTGTACACCTCGAATTGAATATTTTCAATTTGAGGCTTAATGTCAATAATTCTGAACTCAATTGGGACACTGGACAATTTAATAAAATGATCAAATTCACCGACATCCAGAACACGACCGAGCTCGGAGGACCGGCAAACCTAGACCTGAAATTTTTGAAATTCTGCTTTGGCAGAAAGGTAGAGTGGGGGAATTCCTGCCTGGACGCCCAGTACCTGCGTAGAGGTGGTCCTATACACTTTCATGAATTTTAAGTGAATCACTCTTTGGATGGTTGTTAAACGCCTAATGTTTCCATTATTTAAAGATCCTCCCCAGACTCCCGGGCCATCGAGTAAGGCCTTTTCAATAACCACAAAATACCATATTTTAAAATATGTTTGTCTATACTAAAATCAGATTGAACGATACGGTTAAAATTTTGAGTAAGCTTAAATATTTTGAGTGTAATGTCATAATATGCACGGTCCATGCCAACCTATTATCAATATTAATACCTAAGTATTTCAGGCTGGTACTTTTTTTCCTTTTTTGTTGATTTTAAAGCAGGGAGATCTGTTAAAAATGACTTGGCCCGTCCTCTGGCGATTTAAGTTTTGTTTCGATCTAATAGCTATTGCCTGGCACTTGTCGACCGACAATTTCAATCTTAAGGATGTCAGGTTTTCCATAATCTTCTTCAATATTGCATTTGTGTTTGTTTCCAACTCACTTCTTGTTCTGCCAGTGGAAACTAGCGCCAGGTCATCTGCGAACGCTTGTACTAGAAACTTTTCGCTATTTAAATTTAATATTGGATTAATGTAAATATTCCAAAGGCACGGGAAGATAACAGATCCTTCAGGACAACAAACCAAACTCTCTCAATCCTGGTTAGGCCAGCGTCGAAACAACTTTCCTGTCAACCAAGTAATGAAATATGAAGTTTCTAAAACATTTGGCAATGCCATAAAATCAAGTGTCCTAAAAAGAACCGACCTGTCTAAGCTGTCAAATGCCGAATTAATATCAAGAGAGACCAAAGCACTATGCTGGATTTCTCTGTTTTCCGTTAATCTTGTTACAATGTTGTTAATAGCTATTTCACAGCTTTTCCCCTCCCTAATTCAAAATTGATCATCGTGAATGATATTGAGCTCGACAAGATGCTTGATAAATCTTAAATGAAAGATTCTCTCAAGAATCTTGCCGATTGTCGGGAGGAGACTGACTGGCCAGTAGGCATGACACAGCTCAGGATTTTTGCCATATTTTTGTAGGAAAACTACCTTGGCATTCCTAAGCGATCTTGGAAAGTAATTAAATCTAAAACATAAATTAAAAATTGCAGTTAAAAACTTAGGATAAAAACCAAAAATGTCTGTCCAGATTATATAATCCAGGCGGTCCAGACCAGGGGCTTTTCCTTTCTGAAGATTGTTAATAACAAGACCTACTTCTTTTTCAGTGAATTCTTGGAAGTGTTCCGGTTCCGGAGTATAATTATCCATTAAAGAGCTAGTTGACCAAGGAAAAAAGTGTTCCAAAAGCATTTTCATCTTCTCTCTCATGGGGGCATCTGATTTGTCATTTGGTTTCACCAGAATTTCTGCCACCTTTTTACTTTTTCCAAAAGCCATCTTAAAAATAGATCCAAAAGTATGAATTTACTTCTTGCTAAAATGTTCCCAACTTTCTCCTTTCACAAATGAAATGCCATTTTGCTACGAAACGAGCTCGAATGTGTTTAAAATGTATAGGCTTTGTATCTGTTCTGAACTTTTTGCGATATTTTAAAATGCCCATCATATTGGAGTTGATATTTTAATCCCTCACAGCGCCAATATGGAAATTTTGGAACCTTTGAGAAATGTCACCTTCGAATACTCAATTGTACTTGCAAACGGCAGTTTTTAACAATAAACATTCCTTCCCTCTCCTATGGTTAGAGCGCTTTGCGATCTCAAAGTATAGATATGACAGTGATTTATACTATTGTGGGCTCTGAGGGCTTCGCTTTAAGGGGAAGGAAACTGGTTGGAATAGTGGTGGAAAGCAGTAAGACCACACACAAACTCACAACCCCACTTCTTCCAACTGCGATGTGACATACACGATGGTCAGTTCACAATGGTTAGGCCAACCCTCCAATTACTAGTATGTATGTGATAATATGTTTTCCTGGGGAAAGGAAATTCCAATAGCTCGAGAATACCTGGGCCTGGCGGAAAAGTTCGCGAGTTATTTTGTAGTCCGCCGTTTGAGATGCTATAAAGTTCGCGAGATATTTCGGGCCTGCCGCTGAGTGGGTTAACACTTCTATTGTTTTGCCAGATATATTAAAAGGTGATTTGACTAACGAGAAACAGTTTTCTATGCCTCTTTGGCTGTTACTAAGCTGTATTGAACGTTTCAGACTGTAAATATGTTTTATTGAGATTTTATGATACAATAATTCTCTAATTATAATGCTTGCATCAAAATAAGCAGATTAATGCAGACCTTCAGTTGTCACTTTGTATATGTTCAGTGCGAAGGCATGAAATCTTTATTTACAGATTTTATTATATTTGTGTAGAATTTGTTGCTTTCAATTGCATCTTGTGAAGAAGAGTTTTTTGTGAAACCCAGTTTATAATCATAAGTTTTGTTTCATGAGAGAAAGTAATCAAATAAAAAAATGGTTATCTGTTTTAACGAAATATTAACATTGGTGTTAAGATTAATATCTTGCTGATACAAAATAAAATTACAATAATATCTCCCATCTTATTCTTTTTTGCGCTGTATTTCTGCATTTCTTTATCAGTATATAATATTTCTACTATCACTGCATCATATACATTTATGAATGTTCTTAGTGAATCGATACACATTAATTTTATGAGGTAAGTGTAATTAACAAACTTTTCAACCATGTATTTTTTGACAACATTGTGTTCAATACAAATCCTTTCTTAATGTGAAGAACTTCATACTATGAATACAAAAATTCAGGATATCTGCTTACAACAATCAGGATATCTGCCACATCCTTGACCAAGAACAGGACCTTAATAAACTACTTGGAATGCAACTAAAGTAATCTTAAATTTAATTGTTGGGTACTGCAGGATTATTAATCACAGTGTAATTTGCATGTCGTCTGGGCAGTTTTTCCTTATAACCGCTTGATGGAGAGTTCTTCTACTAACTTTTTAGTATGTCAAGAAAAAAACCAAACAATGTGCATGAAGTGCCACACTTTAAAATCGGCTTATATTTTATGGTTCCTTGAAATTTCTACGTATTGCTTGTACACTCTGCATTTATATTTGGAAAAATAAGTATTTAGATAGCTTCATAAACAGGAATAAATAAGGTTCATGTCAAAATGAGAAATCATCTTTTGCATAGTTAAGAATTAAGATTTGAAAATTTGTGAAAAAAGTAATACCACTTTTATTATAGAAAAAAATTCTATATAAAATTTTAAAATTCTTTTGAAACAAACTCTTACGTGTGACTTTTCGTTTCTTTAATATAAAGCCTAGGGTTTTATTTCTGGGCTGGTAAATGAAAATCAGTGTTATTACCATTTATTTTGAATGTGATATGAAAATTTCAATGTTATAATGCTGTTTGAAATATCTTCATATCTGCCAAAAATATATCATTCTAAAGACGACTCAAGATAGATTCTAGACTTGTTGATGTAACTCAGGAGGAATAGACACGACAGCAGCGCCTCCATTTAGGGAAATCGGAACTACTTCCAATCCCCTCATTTACAACGAAACCCAACCTAAATGACGCCATGTCGGATCTTTGATATGGATAAATGGATTTTTTTGCATTTTATACATTCTGGATACTTTTATTTTTTTATTTATTTAATTCTGGAAATATGACAAGGAAAAAATTGGTTTATATTTGCAAGATACCTATCATTCATGATCTTTGGTATAAGAACAGCAAGTTTAAAATGTTTTTCAAAACTTTATCAAATCTGATTTAAATGATTTACCAATTTGTTATATTTTAAAATATGATTTTCGCTTTTGTGTATGAAATAATAACATTTTGTTTTATTTTTGTACTATTGCGGTGACATTTCAAAATGCTTATTATGTCGTATAATTTGACAAAATATGCATTATTTTTGAATTCCCGAACCTTGATATATTAATTCCGAATAATATGAATTAGTAATAAAATTGATTTTGAAACATATTGATTAATATTTCGGTATTACTGTCGAAATACATTATTTATTGTCATTATCGTTACTTTTTTTTAACTGATATAATAATTTAAAGGAGCCTTCCCGTTAAAAAAATTTAAGGGAAAAATCAATTTTTCAAATACTTAACTGTGTTAACTAAATCAAAACTTAATGATTGAGGCAGCTTCGTTTCTTCTATCCTAACATTTTCAATTATTTCCCTATCGAACCTTTCAGTCACACATTTCGTTTTCGTTGATAAATAAATTGTAGGTTCAAATTTTTAATTAACTGCTTTTATTAATGATCGCCGAAAAATTATATATAAACTCTAATTCGAGGTTATGACCTGCATTTTTTTTCTTTTCGTTCGTTTGAAGTTTGTTTTGGGTTGTGTATATTATAAACCGACGAAAGTATTAATATATTTAATAAAATGAGCGATAATACACGGAGAATAATCGTCAATGATGATCAACAAGTATTTGGATTCGCCAGTAGATTGTACCGGCACTGGACACAATATATCTAAGCATTCCCTTTTCATAGCACGATTGGTGGAAATTACATTGATTTTTTAAGCGATTTCATAGTAGCTTTCGCAATGGTAACATTATTTCACATTTGAACTTTACACGATACAAATGATCAAGCCGAAAATTCTTTTCGAACTTTAATAATGCTTGAGAATATTAATGTTTATATCTACAGCTTCTAGGCAATATATGACATTTTGCTTTTTTCAACCAGGGAGGACGTGCATCGGGCCTAGAAGTCCCAGAGACAGCAATAATTTATTACCAGAAAATTACACCCTCAACGAAAAACTTCCAGATTCACAGAAGCTGCATTAAAGGTAGTTCACTTGCTGGCCACAGGTATTTCCAGAATTACTCCTCAATTGTTATATCCGAAAACATAAGGTCTTGCCTCTCAAGCTCGATGCATGCACTCGTGTATCTGTGTTGGATTGTTAAATAGAACAGATAGACAATTGAGACAATTTATCGCTATTCGAATTACAAATATGAAATGGAAAGACTAGTTTCACTTTTAGCTGAAATATCAACTAATTAACAGTCGATTACTGATGATCAACAAGTATTTGGATTCTTCAGAAGATTGCATTGGTACAAGATAACATATATCTAAGCTGTCCCTTTTCATAGCACAATTGGTGGAAATTTCATTGATTCTTTAAGCGATGTCAGCTTAAGTAGCTTCAGCAGCTTTCGCAATTGTAACACTATTTCACATTTGAAAATTATGTATCGATTACAGAAGAAATTACAGAAATTGCTGATGTTAAACGAGTTACAGATCATAAGTCGAATTCGGAGAGGAATTAGACAATTGATCCAATATTTTTGAATTTAGAAGTCTGGAGTTAAAATGTTGGCTTCAATTAAAAAATGGTGTTAAAAAGAACTTTATAAATATGAGAACTTTCACTCAACATCGTGATAGGACTACTCGAGTATTCTAATGAAGCAAAAGTTGTATAATGGGTTTAAAATTCTTGGAAATGTTTATAGATGAAACAGAAATGTATTAACCCTCCAGGCGGCAGGCATTCAAATTGCCAAGTTTAACGAAATCGTCAAGCCGTAAGAACAGTTCCTCTCTCTAAACTGTCAGGGTTTGGACAAAGAATTGTATTCCCCCTTCTGCGGTCATTATGTGCCGTATGGGGGCTATTAGACCTGTCATCGGGCGGCAGTGACAGATGACTTCTGTTGGTCTTTGATCTTTGTGAAAGGATCTATTGTAAGAAGACCACTTTGTAAGAAAACCCCTTTTTGAGGTCGGAATGGGAACCGGGGAACATTTTAAGAATTTTATCTTAAAACCCTACATAAACCTAAGTTAGAATAATATATATATATATATTTTTTTATAAAAGTCTTATTGTTACAAATTAAATCTGTAAGATTTATGGGATTCTCTTGAATACATATTTGTAAAAATATTTTTATTCTGTCGATTACGATATAACTATTTCTGGTGTTTAACTACATGTGAATAAGATTTTTTTGGTTAAAATTTCATAATTTAGTATTTGCAATCAAGGGTGAATCTAGGAATCCGTTAAGGGAGAGGACTACTATAGGAAAAAAATCCATGTTTTGAAATCTTAAAAATTAAGAATAAAGTAATTAAAATAATCATTAACTTTAAATTAATTGATTAAGTTGCAATTGGTTAAATTTTAAATATTTAAATTTAATTTACTAAATATATGCAGTGTCGGATCCTGGAATTCGTGAAGGATACTGTTAAAAAATAATTTTCACATTATTCACTTTTAAACTTTTAAAAAATGCTTTATAGTTAAATAAAATTGTTTTGTTTTAATTTTTTTCTCAGAAAGTTTTGACCTCTTTACAAGATTGACAATTTGTCGTGGACAATCTGCTTGACACATTTCTTTGCAAAATATATCAACCTAATTACACTTTCCCGATTCGCTAGCCATATTTTGAATTCTGATTTTAATTGAAACACCGAATTTGGGTTAAACCTTTACTCAGTACTGAAATAAAATGATCAACTATAGGCTTAAATATTACTCGTCTTGCAGTAAATATCAAAAGCTTAAGCACAACAATAACCTTAAGATAAAATTATAAATATTCACTTTCCCACCTCAAAACTGGCTCTCGAATTTTAGTACACCCCTCGCTACGCCACTGGTTGAGACATGCTAAGTTCTTCTGTCAACAATGTGCATTTTCATTGTATTCGTAACTTGAGTTGAATTTGTGAAGTCTGGCCAGTTCTGCTTAATCGTTTTCCACCTTTATTAACAGAAATTTCGTACGACTTTCATATTTTGCTCTATCAGGATTTTCATATACCATTCGAAAAAAATTTATAGTCTGTTAATAACAAAAACAGCGTTTGTTCATTGAAAATAAAGAACAAATATTTAAAAAAATTTCGATTTATTTATTTCAATCCGCATGTTTCTAGTTAAAATTACTTTTTTTTTCATGCAACTGATTTCCATAAAATTGTTTGTTTTTACAGTCTTGATTCTTTGCCTACTAAGCTCTTTATGAAATCTGTTATATCATGTCCACATGAAAATGGAGAGATAATATTGAAAATAGCTATAAGAGGTATTTGCTCATTGATAAAAAAATGAACTATTTTTGTTTCGCTTTTGTCATAGATACAAAATAATATTTTTGTATCTATGACAAATCGTCAACTCAGACGAGGCGCGTTCATGTAAGTCAGAATCGATATTTTCTATGAGCAACAAACACAGTTTACCAATATCGTAATCGGCAAAATTTTTATTTCGAGAAGTTTTAACTAAATGTTAGTAATACATATCTCAAAAATGCTGACTTGGAAAATAAAATTTAGCGTTGTTTATTTACCGCTGAATCCAAATACCGTTGAAGCTCAAAATAAAATATCACATTCGATTTTTTTTTTTACAAATTTTCTGACAGATCTGACCACATGTCCCCTTCGCCACGTCCTGTATATATGCGATGTACGTCTAATAGGTTTTGAGCCACCCCCCCACCCGAGTCAACTGCTTCTAGCGTCTTTGCGGCATCCGACACTGTTTACGAGTATTATAATCGTTCTTCCTTTATTGCAGACTACTAAGGGGCCATTCAGTCAAACGCTCTTTCAACTACTTCTTTTCCACAGATATCTTTATTGACGAGCCGCTTTGAATAAGGTTTGTTTTCACTTCGAACTGAGTGGGAACAAAATCTATACAAAACTCTATTCTATTGAACCCCTTGCCTTCCACTTACCTTGAATAAATGGTAACTGCTCTTAGAAGTTTCTGATTGTGGGAACATAGATGTAGAATCCATGAGAACGTTTTAAACTCTTTATGGAAGTGACAGACGATTTCTAAGTAAACGACAGCTTAAAGAATTCTTTTGCTTTTAGCATGCCGACAATAAATCAGATTACAATTAAAAGAGGAACGACATTTGAATTGCATTTATTTTTATTATACTACACTACTGCATAGTCCTTCACAAAATAATTATCTTAAAGAAAATATTAAAATGTTTGTATTTATATCTTTCAACACTTTTGCATTAACCTAATTATTTTATACTGTTCTGAAGATTTACCATAGAAGCCTTTAGGTTATACATTTTTTGTAATTTTTATGTAGGGCAAATTTATTAGTTGTTCTGTCATTAAAATACTTGTATCTGTTCTTTTGCGCATTTGCATAAATAAGTAAGACTGGTTTGAATTCTTAAATCTGAAAAAATGTCCTTCTGGAATCTTTTATAATCATTAACTGCATTAAAATTCTTAATTATATATTCGGAGTTTTGCATTTTATTATACCACTTTGATTCCTAGTTATTCATAAAAATGTTATACTTTTTATATCCTTTAGAAAAAAATAAATCTTTATTGTATTTAAATCTTCGAATATTTTGTTTAATCGTCTTGTTTTATAATACCATTCTGTAGGTTTACTTTAGATGCCCTTAGGTAATGCCCTTTTTTATAATTTTTTTTGGGATAAATTTACTTGCTGAGTTGTCATTAAATTAGTTTTATCTTTTCTTTTGTGCGTGTTCGTAAAAATAAGGAATAAATTTTTTTGAATATATTATTCAAAAAATCCCAATCTAGAACCTTATATAATGCTGAACTGTCTTAAAATTTCGATTGATAACAAAATATTATCTTAAGCAAATATACGATTTTATATAATCAATGTTAATCTATTCAGAATGAAACAGTTCAACACGTTGGTTACGTATATTTTGTGCATTATCCTTTTTAAATACACTAGTAAATGAAAACAAAGAAAGTTTTCATTGAAAGGTATAAACGTACCTGCATGTTAGGCAAATCTTGTGTATATGTATAGTATTTTATATTCAAAAATTAAGTTTCAAAAGCAATTTGAATTCTAAAGTCCTTAAATGAAAGTAATCTATAAAAGAGCCTTAAATGAAAGTAATCTATAAAAGAGAAAATTGTCAATTTTTTAATTTTATATTCCTCTTGCTTTTTAAATTAGAATAATTTCTTAAGTCAGAAAATTTTAAAATCTTATAGATCAGGCTAATAATAATGCGTATATGTGTAAATTCAAGGTTTATAAGCGTTCAATTTTATGCTCGTTAATTGACACTCATTTTGGATACACATTTACTCTCTAAATCTAAACAGCAGGAACTTAAAGTGCGCTTTCGATTTTACTCCTGGGCCATGGATATCTCGTCCTAATTTTACGCTGCTAAACGAAATAT
This sequence comes from Araneus ventricosus, assembly GCA_013235015.1. Classification (NCBI taxonomy): domain Eukaryota; kingdom Metazoa; phylum Arthropoda; class Arachnida; order Araneae; family Araneidae; genus Araneus; species Araneus ventricosus. Next base: position 46,302 of record BGPR01011385.1, read on the forward strand.
GTGTTGAAAGATTAGATCTATTGAAGCTGACACTACCCTGACCGCAGACATTCCTGCTCATTGTGTCGCCGCGTGAGACTTGGGGGGAAGAGAAAAACTGACAGAAGGAAAATCTCGGAACTGACACTTATAAGGGACTTTTATTTCCCGAGACAGTATCGGGTCTGCCGTTATGGGAGGAGAAAAGTTCGCACTGATTTCTCGGGCCTGACCCCAGGAGGGTTAAAGCCATGGTTCAGTGAAATTTCAGCTTTGTATTTGTTTTTCCAGGTTTCTCAAGTCGGCGACATTCGAAACTAAATTTTTTCCAAAGAACCTTATTCCCTATGTCGTCATTAGCCCCGCCCTTACCAAATTCGATGCCATTTCAGCTGATGGATCAAACTACAGATTTCTGTGAGACGTGTCAGGTTAAGAAAAAGCACCATAACATGTTGATTTCCTGCAAAAATGTATAAAAAAGCATTGTTTTTACTTTTAATAAATTGGAAACGGGTTATTTTTGCAACATCATCCATCTGTAATTCGCAAGCACGAACTCTACAGATACCGAAAACCTCTGCTGATTCTTTTAAGTCAGAATAATATCAACTTATCGAAAACAACATCTTGTCTCGACTTTGAGAAAAAAAGTCAAGTTTGTCAGATGTTGATGGGTTATGGGTTAACGACTGCTTGAACTCAGGGTTCTTAACCTCCTGTACTTGCTAGTGTTGGGAAGAAAGTGGCATGACAAATTCAGTTATGTAGCAAAATTTGAAGTGCCTTATTAATGTCATTAAATCATTAGCTGGAAGTCAGCAAGTTGTAAACATTTCCGAAATTCTACTGACATGCCATCTCCTCTTCTCCGAAATTCCACCCCAAAACAGCTGGAGGATATTTGACTTTCGATCAGATTTAGAGGGCATGAGACTCACCTACAAATTGGGTTTCGAAACAGGAACCCTCGAAATCAACAGGCCACAGCAGCCCTAAGTTTGATAAATATAGATATTTTAATAAAAAAATATAATATAATTTTCGCATGTAGGACTTTAGATCCTTTTGCACAACTCATCATGAAGTTAACAAGCTTCTCATATTTACAGAATATAAATGTATCGATTTTCTTTATTGAATTCCTAATTGAATTTTAATGTCTGCAGTTCCCGAGATTCGGGGCAATGACTATTCGTCCAGTTCATCTATCCATTTCTGCAATTTGTATGATCTTCTCTCTTTTTGCTCTGATCTGATAGGAACCTCTTTTCGCTGTGGCTTTGGCGTGTTTCAAATCAAAAGTTCTCCTTACAACTTTGCTTTTTTATAAGAATAATCATTGATTTACTTCAACAAGCAACATTGTTTAAAAATAAATTTGTCAAATTATCTTTGACCAAAATACACTCTTATATCATTAGGATAAATAGCAAATTCACATAAAAGGTTCTAACGCAGTATAACATATAGAACATAATTCTTTCTAACATGCTTTAGTGGCTAATAAAGACAAACCACCTTTAAAATTTTATGGTTTTTATGCATGAGACTGACGCATTTAATTAAAGGATGACTCAAATGTGGTCAACGAACATACAACCATCCAATCACGTGTTCATGTTGCAAATGTATCAAAATTATTTACTTTTCAACACTGTTACATACTTGCCCAATCTAAATGCATACCGCCATATCCATAAAAAAATAACGGATTTTTTCGTTGGCCTCTAAGCTGTACTTTGATGCTCCTCTCTTCCTAATTATTCATTATTTTTTGTGGTGTTTTTGAACATACATCTCGCAAAAATTAAATTAGAATGTTCATTAGTCCCTAATGTCTGTGAGGGTTTATATTAAAATCTATCATGTTTAGTCTCAAATAGTAGTCAATGACTAGGCTGATATAAAAAAAAACAATTTTATTAAAATAACATCATAGTCAACTCGACTAAAAGTTAAATTAAAATCTTTTAACAGATCAATATTCAAAGTTAAGCATTTGCAACATTCAACTTACTCCGAATCCAATCCTATTAAATTTGGACGTCTGCCTAAAAGTAAATACCTAGTATTATACTCGTAGCGTATAGCTAAGATATGAAAAATCCTAAGAAAGTCATCAGTCAGCCATCCATCCATTTAAAGTCAGCCATCCAGCTAGTTAGCCTGAGAAGAAACGGAAGAGAGACGCTAAGCAGGTAGGTGATTTTATCGCCGAGATGCATTGCTTGCTTGCTTTTATAGCGATACCTTATTTACATAATCCTGAAAGCTAATCGATGCTGTTGCAAATGCTTGGTGGTTAGAAGTAGTGAGAACCAACCTAACAAAAATGTCTGGGTTCGAAAAAGTTCGGACCTCGATTTAAGATCAAGTTTCCTAACAAGGGTCACTGTCTTAAGAAGTGCCATCTAAACCATCAAGGAAACTGTTCTGTCTTAATTTGGTCTGGTGGCGCGACAAGAACCGACTTCATTGCAGCATTTTTGGATTATTCATTGAATGGTTTTAGTTTCAACATTTTTATTTTCCCATGTAAAAATACACAAAGAGTGAGCATTTGAATCGTT
>BGPR01011386.1:0-48845 GCA_013235015.1 Araneus ventricosus
GACATTCTTTTGCAACAGGTTTTATTCTTTTAATTTGTAGATGCCTAAATCAGTAGTATTATAATGATTTGAAAATTTCACACTTTCACTGCGAAAAAAGACATAGGAAAAGCGCAGTTCGGGTCCGCGCCGTAGATTTTTCGTGAAAATGTCGGGATAAAATCATAAAACAAGTATTTCATATTAATATGTAATTTAATTATCAATCTCTTTAATACAATATTTACACAGAGTAGTATAATGGTTACAGAATAGATAAATCACAAGCAACCACAGACCCTTGCTACATGCCATAAACTTGTGATTTATCTATTCTGTAACCATTATACTACTCGGTGTAAATATTGTATTAAAGAGATTGATAATTAAATTTGTGTGTGTGTGTGTGTGCGTGTGTGTGTGATCCTTTTATCGAAGGGTGGTTTTGGAATCTTGGAATTGTTTTCGTTAGTTTAATACGTCCGTGCTTTGCATTACTCAGTAATGATGAACAAATGACTTTATAAGGCCCTTAATTCCCTCGAGAACTTAACTGCCTATAATGCATCCAATTAAAAAAATTCACACTTTTTGATTCTTTTAAAAACTTAATTTTATTAAATTTACTTATAAAAAATTTATTATTTTATTTTTATTAAAATTTTAACAGTTAATCTTATCAATTAATTTACTAAAATTTCATATTCTTTGTTTATTTATGTATCATTTATTAAAACTTAAACATATCGCGGTTATCCAAAATTGTTTCCATTGAGCCCCGCATATACTAAGGCCGGCCTTGCACTATACACTTTTATTGGTATAGAGAATCATATTTATTCTTGCATAAAATACACTCATTACGTAGCTTTTACATCGTTTTTGAATAATAGAATAGGAATATTTCTCTTAGGAGAAAAACGAAAACACATCCTTCTATCTGTTATTTATTTACAAATGCCATTTTGTAATTAAAGAAAACTTTGTAAAATCAGATGTTAATTTAAGGTTTCAGAAAACAATGACTGAAAAAAAGTGTTTAAAACCAAACGATTGTTAACCTATTCAATAAAAAACACTAAATAATTTTTCGTCTGTGTTTCGTTATTATTTATACACCATTTATCTTAGAAAAGGGAATAGGAGAATTCAGCAAAAATCCCTATAATGATATAAAACGGAGAAATACCATATAAACATGCTGCACATATTAAACTATAAAACGAGTCATTTGAATTAAATGCTAATTCATAAAACTTCTGAAAATCGCCAAAAAGACCCAACTAATAATTAAGTAATTCGGCTCTAGAACGGGGTTCCCAAACTTTTTTCCCTCGCGTACCCCTTGATTATTCTTTTTTGTTTTCGCGTATCCCCTACTTTTATATACCCTCCCGCCCCCCGAACCATCCGTCTATGCAAAGACGTTTTTCTCAATAATGTTAAGGTTAGCTTAAAAGTGAAATTACTCGAATTAATAACATTTGCAGAACTTATTTTTGTTATTGCAATTTATTACATTTTTGCAATAGTATAATTTCAATGCCAAAGCAAATGAATCCAGCATTGTAATTATTTCGTTTTAACCTATAAAGATAGCTAAAAATTACACTTCATAATGATCAACTATTAAAGTGGTATAGTGATTAAATAGCAAGTATTTTCTTGGAGAAAAAAATTATCTAACTTTTTTAATCCCATATGTTTTCATCTTTCCGCCATTAACAACTTTGATTTCGCGTACCCCGAAATGGTCCTTCGCTTACCCCAAGGGGTACGCGTATCACAGGTTGGGAATCTTTTCTCTAGATCATCATTCTACGGCTCCGACACATTGTTGGCTGACTTTCGACGTCAAATGTACAACTGAATTTGCTGAGAGAGGCGAAATTACGAAACGGAAAGCAAGTCGAGAAGAGATAACAGTGCTGTAATAATTTGATTTTTGTTTTTCAATGTAGGCCCGTTAGCGACCGATATAAATTTGACGCCACATTTTAGCTTTCAAACCTTTCAGAATAAAAAAAATGAAATTGTTTGTTCCACCCTATGATGCATCCGTTGCACGTTAAATCGCATTCAGGGGTCAAACGACCTCTCACTGGTGTGGTACGGAAGTTTGGGGAGAGGGGTGGCAGCTCAGGTGTTGTCCTCGTCATCTGACCTCTGTTCAAGATTACGATGTCCATCCCCAAATAGCCCTCGTGTTGTTTCAAAACGGGACGTTGATATATATAAACCGATGATGCATCGAGTTTTTGTGTACGGTAATTTGAAAGGATACTATAGGGATATAACATTTGGTATATCCCTATAGAATCCCCGTGAAAAAATAACCCCAAACAACAAGATTCTTGAATAAAAATTTTCTGTATTATATCTTAGAATTAGGAATTTAGGGTACATCGAGTTACCATTACGACTACTGTTCAACATCGGATTGCGAGACTACCACTTTTGTATGATTTTTCACTGGAAAGGGGAGTCAGAAAATGAGTCGTATGAGCGCATTTCAGGGATCTTTGTTAAATCACGCTCAGTAAAATGTAAACATCACCCATCCATTATTCAGTTTCCCCCTATTTTGATAAAAATAACTCCGCCCGGCGCATGCGCAAAAGCGAGGAGGGTTTCCGAATCCGTTGCTAAGCGATACCTATGCAACAAATTTCATAACTATAAGCTTTGTCTGCACACGTGCATCCTTCTATAAGTACAGACAATCATACTTATTCTGGCTTTAGATATACAGAGTGGTCATAGATTATTGGACATATTTCAAAATTTAACTCCAGATCTATGAATTTATTTAATCTCCTAATAAGATGCCACCACCCATTCGGGATATATTTTATTATTTCATTCTATTTAAGATAGTAAAGGATACTTGAGACCTTTAAGCATGACCAAGTGATTTTTGTATTTAAACTTAATTAAATACAAACAATTATGACTTACCGATTACCGAATTAAATATCCAAAATTCTATAATTCGATGCACGTGTCGGACACGTTATTGTATGCGAAGGGGCAAGTAGAAAAACCACCTATAATGCAGCAACTTCGTGGGGATTTTTTGTTTGTTTTTTTGAAAATGAGAGAGTAGCTCAAACATTTTTTTTTCAGATAGGTAATGAGCCGTTACGGCGCACTAAGTCTGTGCAGTCCAGCGCAAGAGTCAAAATGGCTACCGTGTAACAGAAGGCCTGCCTGGAATAAGTTCAAATAATTATTCGGTTCGAGCAGGGGTTCCCTAACGTTTTTCCCTTTCGTACCCCTTGATTTGTCTTTTTATTTTCGCCTATCCCCTACATTCATACCCCCCTCCAACCATCCAAATATACAAAAAAGTTTTTATCAATAATGTTTAGGCCCTAAGTAAGCTTAAGAGCCAAATGACTAGAAATTAGAACATTTGCTTTGCATTTTATTCCATTTGAACATTAGTATTAGTTCAACGTCAAAACAGATGAAATCGGTATTGTAATAATTTCGCATTAAATTATAAGGATAGCTAAAAACTACATTTGCTTTTGCTTTTTTTTTCTTAAGGTTTATGACTTGCAAAACATTTACCTTCTACACTAACTTGGGAGAACAAAAATCTGTAACATTTTACCCTTACGTTCTCTTGTGTCCGCCATTACCGATTTTGATAACACAAATATATACAACACAAATATAACACAAATTTTTATTATCTATATATTATTAGAACAATTCATTAATATTGTAAAATTTTATGGCAATAATAGCGTTGAAAATGTATTTCTTTCTGCCTACATTTTAACATAACATTCTAATCTTTTGGTGCTATAGATTCACTTAATTGTATCTTATTGTTCGTGTTTTATATACTCATTGAATTCAATAAATTTAGATAAATAATGCATTGACGTTCTTCAGCAGTTTTAACTAGAATTTTTAAAAGACAGGCATATGAAACATTAGCATTTAAAATAACGACTTAAGAAGAGTAAATTCATTACTATCGTGTTAAGAAAATAGTTTTCCCTTTTTGAAGAAATAAATTTGAAAGTGAAGTAAAACCTAAATTTTACGTACTCTTCCTTATTGAAAAAAGGGCATAAATTACTCTTGTCTTGAGTTCTTGCTATCGAAAATTAGTCAGATATATCTATCTTATCGTGAATTTGACATCTCGTCGTGGCATAATAAATACATTTAGTGAGAAAATATTTAGAGCTTTTGATATCAATAAAGAGTTGAAGAAACATGGAGTTCTGGAAGAAAATTAGTTTCGTAATTTCAGTTATTTCAAAAATATGAGGAAATTCTAGAAAAACATTAAAATACAAATAATACCAACTGTTATGTTTCTTATATTAGTTGGAATAAAAATTTTCTGAGAGAAAAGTAAAATGACTTTACCGGAGTAGTAAGTTTTCTGAATTATTATTATTCGCGTAAATATGTTTTTCTTTTCAAAAAATAACATTTTTCCGTTCGTATTTCCGAAAAAACAGACAGAAGAGTTTGAACACGATCACTATGCATATCAAAGTAAAATAAATAAGAAATTAAATTATTTTTAGAAAATTGTAAAGTGAAATTTGTGAGAGATATCTTATTGGGAAAACTACTAACAAAGATTATTTCTTTTCAAAACAAACGTTTTATCAACAAACAAACATTATATCATTGAATTTTATTGCAGCAAATTTTGACGAAAATATAATAATTTCGAAGGGATATAATCTAAACCCTTATATTCATGCTAAATATGTTTTGAATTGTACATCGAATTCGGAATGTGAAATCGACTCACACGAAATATGTTTAATGCATACAGAGTATAAAGAATCATGAATATTTCATATAAATTGGCATGGTTAAGTTTTATTAATCCAATTAATTACCCAGCTTGAAGATATAGGATAACTAGTATTTTCGAATTTTTTCTAACATTAAACGAACATCTAAGTTTGAACCGATATTAGATCATGAGAACAACACCTGAGCCGTTTACTCCCTCTCCAAACTTATACACCACAGCAGTGGGAGGACATTTGACCTCTACGGATTTAAATCCTCCATTCTTGTGCACGGCAGAAACGTAGGACCGGAGGGTCTCAAAGCTGAGGCCTTCACACAAGGTTATCAAGAGCTTAATTCGGTATAAGACACTTGGTTACCGCTACAAAATTGAACTTTGCTCTAACTAAGGATCTAAAGTTAATAATACGTCATAAACATAGCCAAATCTAATTACAGGAACTTTCTATTCGAAATTTAATTACATGACACACAGAATTTGATTTGTAAATGGAACACCAAATGTTAAATGATAGCAACTACAAACTGCGAGAAACTCCATTTCATTACAATTTATAAGAAAGAGCAAATATGTCTGATATTGAATAAAAATAAAGAATGTCCAAATATGAAGCAGTTGCTGAGGTTATATATTTAAAGGAAATTTCTTCAGGTAACAAGAATTTCTTCTTTAGAGAATTCTTCTAGAAGGGCAGATTTTATACTTTTAATTTACAGATGATTAAAACAACTTATTATCATTAAAAATATATATTCATTAATTATAATTTTTTTAATTGATAGTTATTTATAATTAATTATAAGCTTACTTAAGGCCAAATTTGTGTTTTAAAAATTCGATGCAATAACAGCATAAACTATTTTTTGTTTCAATTTAAAACAAAAATCAGATGCTATCTAATTGCCTTTCATAGATAGAAAATATATATAATTTTCACTTTTTTTTCAAAACGAGCAGTTTGTAATGTGTGTAATGCATTAATATATCTATTGCAACATTTGTTCTAAATTATTTGAGGTTTCTAAATATTGAGGCCTCACTTTTTTACTTTCTCGTATATGAAGTATACAAAGAAAAAGTATTGTAATCGTCAAAAAATTCGAACTCGAGATTTTGACGGAACTCCACGTTTTAGACCTCCCTGAGTCCGAAAAACACAATTTTGGAATTATGTCTGTCTGTGTGTTTGTGAACACGAAAACTCGAAAAATATTAGAGCTACGGGTATGAAGTCTATGTGCTCTTTAAACCTAATTTGTAGGTTTTTGTCATATTTTGGACAAAATCCGTCAGTGGGAAGTCTGTTTGTATGTCCGCGGTCATGTGAACACTATAACTCAAAAACTTGAATAGCTAGATGGATAAAATTTGGTACACGGTTTTGTCGTCATGAATGTAGGTCCGTATAAAATTTTCGGCAAAATCCATCAAAGGGTTGACTGTCTGTCGGCCTGTATAATTTACTTTTGAAAAGAATCCGTGATCTCCACGCGCATGCGTACTGGAAGCAATCTTCTGTTCACGCGAAGGCTATGGAGCGAATTACGTCAGTTTGTCCTTGAGCCGGTAAGAGCGGAAAATCGATACGCATCTCTTTGAATTTGATTCTTTATATAGATATTTTTCAATCACTATATAGAAAAACATTCTGATAGTCATTGGATTCTGGGTAACAGTAGGTTCGAATTTTTTTAGCCACGCGGGGGAAGGGGAAACGGCACCTTTTTGGGGTAGTATACGAAAAAGTTTAGGGGAGAACACTCCCGCTCTTTTCCGTCAGTTTTTGAAGTGGTTCCCTTCGAATAAGAGTTTTAAATAATTAACATCAAATAAGATTTACAGTATTGTATGTAACTACATACGTTTAACAGAAGCATTTTTTTCGTGTAATCAATATGCATCGTTTTTTTTTTTTTTTTGGTTTCAATAAACGTCTGCTTTATTGTGGTTGCTTTTTTATATCTCCCTTAATTCTTCGTATTCAGAAAAATACAATATTTTAATCGCCAACAAAATTCGACTCCGAGAATTTTATGAATCTTCCGGAATTATATATGTTGGTCATTTTAAAATACCCATTTCAAATTATTTGGATTTGAAGAGATTACAAACTAAGTTAAAGAAACCAAAATAATTACAGCCTAATGTTAATAACTGATCATTTTTCGCAAGAATCCTAAACTTCCATTTCCCTGGTCTCTGAAACATTTAGAAAATAATGACCTCACAGAAATATATTCACAGATGTCTGTAAGTCATACATCTGAATTGGTTCCAAAGATTTGCTCGTCAAATCTGAGATAGAAATTATGTAAAAGATTGAATCTTAAAGAAACAATTTTGCAGAAGTTATTTTTCAGCAGGACTTTGGATTTAACTGAAAAATGCATAGACTTCAGATAGAACATGCTAATATAAAAGAAACAAATTTGCAAACAGAGAACAAGCAATCTATTAAATTAGTGTAATAATAACATTAGTAACAGGTCAGCATAGGACACAGGACATTTAAAACATTATTAAATTTGTAAAATACTTGTATAACTGAATTTTTCTACATCTCCATAACTCATGATTGTTTTAGCCTTTCCAAAGCACCAACAAACACATATGTGTTAACCTCTTTCTTATTTATTGCATTTCAGGAAAAGAAAATGCTATGCATATGAGGAAAAGATCTCCAGGCATCCTGAAATTTCAAACGATTTTAGATCTGTGCACCAATGTAAAATCTACAGTGACATCATCGTAAAGAAAAAAGATGCAACATTCTATGCACATAAATCTGTGCTCTGTGCTAGTTCCTCTGGATTGAAAGAGGCATTCACCAAAGATTTGAGAGACAAGCCTTCTGACACCCTGAAAATGGAAAACTTGGAAAAATATACCATTTCTCGATTATAGCTCTTTCTATATACCTATTCTTTGGAAGACATAGAATGGCACAATGCTATTAAGTTCTACCACGCAGCAAATGTATACAAAATACATCGATTAAAGATCAAATGAACTACAACTTCCAAGACCAGTAATCTTTTACTCTTAGCCCATCAACATTGTGTTGTCAAACTCAAGGCGGTTGTCGAAGATTTCATTTTCTTACATGATGAATAGATATTCGGATCATATGAATGGGCTGCATTCAGCAAAGCTAATCTCCTGTTAGCCAACGAGACAATGTGTTTGAAATATAGGAAAAGCTGAGATTTTTGTTCATTGAAACTCATATTGATTTCCCTAAATTTCAGGCATGCTTTTTAATGCTTTCTTGTGCTTTTATTTTCAAGCAAAGACAACACAGAAAAACCTATATTCGAAAACTTTAACCTCACCTCAGGTTTCTTTAGAAGTGAGGTGATTTTACTTGAATCACTATCAACTGTAATTAATTCGTTCTTAAAAATAGATCAGTTCACTAGAGATGAAAGCATTTAATTGCAATTTTTGTGTACGAAATGTTATGTTACAGCAGCTATTACCTGGAATCAGGCTGTGTATGAATATTGAAAAATTTTGGATACTTATATTTATTATATATTTAATTAAAGTAATAATTATTTTTGGTGTTTTCCTCATTTTATTTCTTAATTTAATATTAATGTTATGTCTCATTTTGCTCCTAGAGCATAATTATATCAGAATTCGAGAGCAGCAGATACGGTTCGAAACCGAAAGGCGGGAAAACGATGTCCTCGTTTTTACTTTTTGTCATTTGAAGTTTAAAATGAGAAAGTATTGAAATAGGCAAACGAGTGGACTTCGAGATATTGATGAATCTGCGCAATATAGGACTTTCTTGAATCCGGAAAAAACCTTGTTACCACGTGAATCATATCTCGAAATGAAAGCCGATAGGATTTGCTTATCTGTTCGTGACTGATTTTCCACAGATAAAGACCATTTCTTTTCATTAGTTTCATTTTTTACCGTCATACCGAAATCATGGCGAGTGAAATTCAAAACGGTGAAAAAGAATTTTCTTTATTTTAGCGTAGCGAGAACATAATTTACAGTTGGTACAGATTGGTGATAAAATCAGCCTAGCGCAGGGGTTATAAATTTATTCCCTGGCGTACTTCTTGATTAATCTGTACATATTTTACCGCCTACTGTTATATCCTCCTAGCGGGCATCCACCACATCCTGCCTATGTGCTCCGTTCACGACGACAGGGGTGGATGACTCCGTAAATTTTTTGTCAGATCCTCCTCCCCCCACCAACCATCTGTCTGTGTAAAGAAGTTTATATCAATGTCAAGGGCATATGTTAGCTTAAGAGTTGACTCCAATTAATAAAATTTTCTGGAATTATTTTATATTTTACGTTTTATTGCATTTTTACAGTAGTATTAGTTCAATGCCAAAACAAATGAAATCAGTACTGTAATAATTTTGCATTCACCAATAAGGATGGATAAAGATTACACTCTATGGTAATCAACTTTCAGGTGGTTTAGTTATTAAATAGCAAGTATTAACTTGGTGAAACAAAACTCTGTAACTTTTCTAATTCCTTATGTTTTCTTGTTCCCGCCATTCCCAACTTTGATTTCGCGTAAACACAGGCGTGCGCGTACTACAACTTGGGAATATTTGGCCTAGCGTTTGTTGTGGGCTCGATGGAAAGGACTTGCTAGATATTACAGCTGCATCCTAGAGGATGAAAAAGCGAAGATTACATGAGTTTCTATCTATACCGTGAGAAAGAGGACAAAGGGCCCGAGTAGATTTCGTAGAATAATGTGAATTATAGCTTCTCGCTCCAGATGGATCACCTGTTGAAAAGGATACACCAAAAATTAAAGGATCTTTCGCAAAGAACATGTCTTTCGGGTATCCATGTTCTGTGAGCTGAGACGAAATTTTCGTTCGTAAGAAACATCTGTATTTGCTTGAAGATTCTATTACGGCATATTGTAGAATGTGGAAGGGTGTAGGGATTGTTTGTGATGCACGGCAAACTTTAGCACGGACTCCTCATTCACATGTATCTATGGTCGAAGCATTCCAACCCAAAGACAAAATTCTTTAACTTATACCTAACTTATACATCAGATCTCAGAAGGAAATTACAGTCAATATATTATATGACAACGAAATTCTTTCTGTTGACGTTGCTTTCCTCGAGAAAGGAATAAAATATACCACCTGCGAGCTTTCTGTTTTAAATTCTACAGGCAATATCGTAAGTGAGAATCATTCCTTCTGGTTCGATGAAGATGCCAAGGAGTTTTGACGATGCCCAATGCCTCTCCAGAAATATGACCAAAACAGTGACACATTATGCTTGCTTACCTAATTTTCCTTTTCCTCTGGGATAGATTACGAGAAAATTGATGAGATCAAGTATGGTATAAATTTGCTGAGACTTATATTAAATAACATGGGTAAAGACAATTTTTCCTCCGGTCCAAATATCGTTGATGACTTGAAATCTCCGTACGGTAACGAACCCTTTTGGACGCGAAGATTAAAACAACAACAAAAATATTTAGAGTAAACAGGGTTATGTTGTACACTAGATCAGCGAAATTCAGAAAGATTTTAAAAACGTTCTGATCGAAAGACTCGACGTAGAATATTTCACAGTAAAGCGATTGTTGCTTTTCCTTTATATGGATACTGTTGAAGATCTCCAGTGGGAAATTGCTGCCAAACTGTATTACGCTTCTACCAAATGCTAGTTCCTAAAACTGAAGGATTTATGCAAATCTTTTTTTGATTTACAAACTGAATGCATCAAATGCCAGCCAACTCCTTCTAATGGCAGATACTCAAAAAGACTCAAATCGAAAAAGAGTTGCAGACGACTTTATTTTAACATATTACGAAAAAATATTTGTTTCTGAAGAATGGGATGCGTTTACCGATGCAAAACCTCAACTAGCTGCAAAGACAATAGGTTTGAAGTATAAAATGAATAAAGGTAAGTTTGTTAAGAAAATTTCTCAATGTTTTAAGGTATCAGTCGATAGCTCTTTTAGTAGCAGAACAGAACACCGTCTCTTACCCTCGTACCCGTGACCAGACCGGTCACTGAACGGTTTGATGTTCAAGACACGGGAATTGTATTTAAGAAAAAAAGAAGAAGAAAACAAACAAAAAGAAAGAAATATTTACACTATGTACATCACAGGCATTTTCACTTTTACATTATTAGTTCGTAATAGTCTCCTTTTCTTTAGATGTTGCTTTACCTTTCTTTTTTGAAGGGGGAGGGAATGTCCGGTAATTTGAAACTTGTTGGTTTAGCTCGCTGGAAAGTTGAAGCTATTTAGCGCATGCGCAGTAAAAATTTATTTACTACAAATACTCATATTTTCTCTAATATTAAAAGTATTTATTCCAACATTTAACACTCTACTTTTCTAACATATTGTCACTTTCTCTGCAAGTTTCGTATAATTTGGTAGAAAACTCTGCATGTTATAAGCAAAAAACAAGCGGGAAAATTTGGAATTTTTAAAGAAATCTTTATATCTTCCCGAATATTTGCGCTGTGTTTACGAAACTGAACGTATATATTATGCACATCAAACATAACCAATGATGATAGTTACATTGTGTTATGAAACAAGATGGGTCAAACTCCATTTTCGCCTTCATCTCTTTTTGGTGGTCCCTAATTGCCCTAGTGACCGTATCTTCACTGTAAAATGTGAGTTAGAGAACTATTCTTTGCATGGTAGAATTTCCAGGGCAGTCAGTTAGCCTTTCCGGAGAAATTCTAAAAAATCTGAAAATCCGAAAGTGTCCCGATACTTTTGATCAGATAGTGTATATTCTTTGTAAAAATGAGGGAAAATAAATGTTAGAAATCAGATAAATAGCAATACAAGAATTAGCTTCGAACTGACTGGCGAAGATCTGCTTAGACCTAGAATTAAGAGCATAAGTAAGTTATTTTAAGTAATGTAGCGGTTACAATCAGCTGCCTTCTCCTTTCTACGGTAGGTGGCGCTACTGGAGCCATCTTTTTCCCATGATCCCTCTCTGTCATTCTAGTCTGTGTGCTTGTATCGTGATGTTGTACTCTGTCTTGTCTTGTGTCTTGTAACTTTAATGTTCTGTGCTGTGGAACGTAGCCTAATAAAAAATGGTTCCTAAAATTGAATGGATTCTTCAGCAGCACTACACACAAACTTGAGTCTCGTACCTCTATAGTAACACATTTGTATCGTCAATAGAGTTTTTTAGGAAGGGGGAGGGGCTCAAAATAATTTTTCGCCTTGGGTCTCAATATCGTTAAAATACGCCACTTTACTTAACAAATATAGTTTTCACATAATATTGTACATAATAATATACACAACGAGTATAACGAAGAGAAGTTGCTGGATAAATAAGCAGCTTCTCGCTTCCCTTCTAGGCATGACAATCAATGATCTAGGATGAATTACTCCACTTCAATAACGGAGGTACCTTCTTCTGATTGTGATGGCCGTTCTTCATTGACCCCGAATGCTTAGAGGGGAAGGGGGAGTAACTCGGTTTTCGGCAATACTGTTAAAGAAACGGTGAGAGATTAAGTGAAGTATAATGAATTGCCGCTTAACAAGCAACACCACCTATCTCATTTTTTTGAAATTTCAAAGAGGAAGAAAATATTCTATTTTTCGCAACCAATTACGACTATTTCTGAACTGTTTTTGACATCTGGTAGGACGCTGAGGTATAATGTTTATGTCAGATGTTTAAAAAATTCAGAAATATTCGTTATTGGTTGCGAAAAATTGAGTATTTTCATCCTCTTTGAAATTTCAAAAAAATGAGATAAGCGGGCTTGCTTGTTAAGCGACGGGATACTGTTTAAGAAGATTTGTTAGTAAGCAGAAAAACGGGCGATCAGGAGACACCTAAGGTATTTGCATTATTAATCAATAACTAGCGATTTGTATAATGACGGGTTCGATAACTGGAAGAAGTAGTGTGTCAAGTGTCCATCTTGCTGCGACTAAATAGTTGAAGTGAGTGTTTCAACAAGGATAAACATTTTTTTCCCTTCTGTATATTAAATGTTAGAAACATTAACTGCTAAATATTTACTGCTCCGTTTATTCGAAAATATGGTAAACATTTTTATAAACATTAAAGATCAAATAAATAATTTAGCAATCAGGTACTCTTGTTTGTATCTGGCAGTAATCGGTAAATAACACGTATTAGTAAAATACATTTGGGTCCGATTAAGTCAGGAGCTTTGATTGATAAAACTACTTTATTTTGCATGTAAAAAGATAGAATTTTAAATTAATGAATTAAAATTAAACTCGTTAATTCATTAAGAATTAATCATTTAATTTTATTTCAATTAATTTAAAATTAAAACTTCATTACTGGCTGTATTTACACAATTAGCAGTTTTGATGGAACAATTATTGTTTAACAAAGAAAGAATAGCAAATTGAATCAATGGAATTTTTGTATCAGTGAGGCAAAACGATGTTGGGTGTACGGTTACTAACGAAAACAAGGCGTAATCCCACTTTATGAATTATTTAACCCATTAAATGAAATTACTATGTATTTTAAATTATTATTATGCATACCAACAGTAATTGTTTTCCACTTAATTAAAACTGAAATTCCTTGTAAACATATACGCTAAATTCGGGGAAAATATATTCTGAAATATATACGATATTTTTTGGATAGAAGTACATTTTACTTCACTAGTAAAAAGGTGCTTCTTAAAATAATTTTTTAAAATTTCCTATTCCCCACAACGGATAGATCATATATATAAGAATTTGCTATTTTCTTTGATTCGTACCAGTGTAGGCGCATGCGCGTAATTGTTACGAATTAGTTTTGTGTAAGGTTAAAAATAGGTGTAGCGAGGAAACGCGTTTAGCTAGGAGGTTGATTCTAGTTTAATTTTGTTTATGAACGTTAAAATTTCAACTTTAAGAAAAAGGCGATATAGTTTTTTTAAAGTGCGAGTTCTATATTTAGTAAAAAGATGAAAAATTTTTCAACTTTTTTTAATAAAACTGTTAGTTTACAAATATCATTGAATTATTGAATTAATAAAAAGAAGGACGGTCTAGGAGATGCTATTAAAAATCGAATTTTTTTTAAAACAGAGACAAAGATTCTGTAAGTGCGCTATCATCTTTGCAGCAAACTTGTTTTACAATCGCGGTGTGAAGTTGTCATAACAACTTCACAGAAAACTTGTTTTGCATGTGGGTTGGCCGATTATGCTTTGCTACTTTACAGGAAGTTTGCTGCAAAGTTGCATCATCAAGTTTGTCATGACAAGCTAATATCAAGAAAAAACAAACTTGCTACAAGTGTACAAGCTATCTGGGTATACAATATGAAAACCAATCAACACTGGCCTTCGCTCAGTTTATTTGCTTTCCTTCGCTTTTTCTCTTTCCAAATGAAATATTTATGGTTTGGCTTTCACTGTTACACCATAAGACATTCATACTTTTTTATACACTGACGTTTTCTATATCAGAAGTCATTCATCGGAAATACAATTCAGATAATTACAGTTTAAAATTTTGGTGTATTTAGAGGTAGAGCCATTTTCAAAAATTGCATTCTCATATTTGTGTGAAAACGTCTTTGCACTCGTCTTTAGCTAGGAGGTTGATTCTGGTGTAATTTTAAAGAGCTTGAGGAGTATTACTAGGGCGCAAAGTGAGACAATAAAAATATTTATCAGAATATAAATAAAAATCGGTATTAAATTAAAAATTTCAAACTCCGCTTGTTTTTTGATTATAATATCCAGAGTTTTCTTTCGAATTGTACGAAACTTACAGAATACTTGAAATACGTAAAAGAAACACTGTATTAAAATTTGAATTGAAAAATTTCAATATTATGGGAAATATGAGCATTTGTAGTAGATAATGTTTTACTGCGCATACGCGAAATGTAGTTATATATACTACCAACAGATGGCGCCATCCAAAGTTTTGTAAATAAAACATAAGGAAGACATAGTTCGGGTCCACGCCGTAGATATTTCGTGAAAACGTCGGGATAAAATCATAAAAAAATTATTTCATTTTAATATGTAATTTAATTATCAATATCTTTCATACAATATTTACACAGAGTAGTATATAATGGTTACAGAATGGATAAATGACAAGTTTATCGCATGTAGCAAGGATCTGTGGTAGCTTGTGATTTATCTAACTGCGCCTTTCTTATGTATTTTTTTATCTTTAATTTATTCGTGTCCTCATTTTGACTGAAAAAAAGATGGTCACAATATTTATACTAAACAAGGATTATATAAAAATAAATTCTACTGAAATTTATAAGAAAAGGATATATGTATGTAACACGATGCTGAATCTAAGTACCTCCTCCAAACGCGCGCCTGCTGGAATGTAAAATATGTAAGGAGAGTTCTCGGCGGCCTGAATCCAGAAACGGATGATTCCTCGTTCGAAACCCCATTCCACCAGAGATCCGGCTTGTACTTGGGGTGGAGGGTCAAGCATCCTCCCTCTGGTGTTGCACGGATGTTTCGAAAGGGGATGTTGATTCTGTTGTCGTCTTCATCACCTAAAAATAGTTCAAAATTCCCACGTCCGTTCCAAAACAGCTCTCGTATTGCTTGCAAATGATTCGTTAATATAACTAACTTAAATTCATGCTGTAGAAAAATTGAGAAAAAACAAATCACATCAAAAGGGAGTAGAATCACAATTTTTCTCGTTTACTTATAGGCTTGTATATTTCTATCTCTCTTCCTTTCAAAGAATAATTATTATGAAATCTTTTTACTGAGGCCTAATATTGAACATACATATTTTAAGAGTTTTATAATATAATCACTGGCTGTAGCGCGATAGAGCATATTTTAAATTTTGATATTCAGTAAAAATCCTCTAAAACATTTTCTGGATTCTGATAGTTTAATTTTATACTTTTGGTTTGCACGTTAGCGACTAATATGCCTTATGGAGTCAGTCATCTTGGCAGCTTCAGCCTGGGTCATCTATACCCCATTTATGAATTATATGAGCCGCATGTTCCTTCCAGATGTCAAAAGAATTCAGATATATTCGTTATTCGTTGTGAAATGATGAGTATTTCCTTCTTCTTTGAAATATCAAAAAATTGAGATAGGTGATGTTGCTTGTTAAACAACGACATGCTTCATTAAACTAGGCAAGATGGGAGCCTCTTCTCCTTATAATTGGTCACCTGATGACGGAAATTGGACTTCTGTCTCGAACGTAACACCCAACCCTTACCTACCTCAGACACAGAAGTGACCCTAAATAACTTTACCAACCGAGCAAGGCAACAATATAGTCCCTACTTCCAACCAACGTCTTCTAATTTTTTTAAAAAAATTCTATAATGCTTGCATTTTAAAAGTCAAACAAACTTTTACTTAGAGATATGCAAGTTTCACCTGCAAATCTGATTTATTAATATTATGGTGAAAACTTTTAAACTGCTGTATTTTGATTCTGTAGTGATCTAATTGAAACTCAAATAATATATTCACTAATATAAAAATTTAAAAAATATATGACTAGTATATTGAAACATCTTTTCCCTTCACATTTCCGCTTAGTCTCTGGATTATGACGAACAAGAGCAGTTGCTTTGTTCGCCTGAAACACGTCCCTATTCAGTGGAAATACCGCACGTTAATCACAGTACTAACTGTTTTCGGAGACTCCAGTTGGGAAGATACCTGATATTGCTGACCCCATTTGCTTAAATGACGTTTTACAGTATAAATTTCACGGGGATAAAGACACAGCCAAGTAAATTCCTCTTCACTCCAATTTTCTCCAGATATTTCCACCCTACAATTATTAAGAAACAATGCTTAGAACAATAGTAAAACAAATTTCTCATTAGCAAGTACTCATATAATAAAGTAGGACATTTTTGGCTGGCAATGGTATAGTTGGGCTCCAGTGGGACGTTAAATCAAAAGTTTAAGATTTCAGATAATCAGAAAGATGCAGATCAGAACCGAAGTGATTTGTCCTATATGTCTTTCTGATTATAGAGGATCATAGTTCTGTTTGGTATATCTCGCGCATTTTCCCAAGACTTCTTGAAGCTTCTACCTTGCATAGCATTCTCACAATGGAGGAAGAATACAAGCGGAAATGTTTCTTCTATAAATGGCGCATCGAGAATTTCAATTTCTGCTGGCAGAAAACAGGTGAACATCTCGAAAGTCCTTTATTCTTCATCGAACCATCGCCTAAAACTTCGTGGAGACTCTGGTTATATCCGAGGGGCGAAGACGATGGAGAATACATCAGCTGCTATCTCTTTAGAGCTGAAGGAGGACCAGAGGTTATAGATGTTGATTTCGAACTGTC
The DNA here is from genome assembly GCA_013235015.1 of Araneus ventricosus. Lineage (NCBI taxonomy): Eukaryota > Metazoa > Arthropoda > Arachnida > Araneae > Araneidae > Araneus > Araneus ventricosus. The sequence continues at coordinate 17,107 of BGPR01011386.1, forward strand.
CGTTTCTGTTGGGGAACAGGTAGTGAAGCCCCCTGTTTCTTTTGAGAAAATTTATTCATTCAAAAATTGCCAGAAAGAGGGAGAAAAGTCCTTTGCATTGAGAAGAGAAATATTTTTGCGTAAACCTTTTTGGGAGGAAAGGTTTACTTTGACAATAGGATGTAGAATTTTCAAACGTAACGGAGACAGATTTAAAGTAACAGAAAACTTTGGACGTACAACAATTGCTATGGAGCGCATTTCTGGCATGGATGTATTCGACGATGTTACAGATCTCAATCCCGAAAGTGACAAGGATATCGAGGTCAAGACACAATTAGAAGCCGATCCTTTTATAAGTATAAACTTATCACATTTTGATGACAGTCTTACCATAAAGATTCATCCGAAGAGTTGTGAGAAAATAAAATTTGCTATCTGTAAAATAACCGTAATTAAAAGTTGGGAAAAGGCATCTCCAATCGAGCACGTTCGTTCTTGGGTTGGAGAAATTAAAACAGATATTTGGAGATATGATGTTAATCTTCCACTAACTAAATCGGCAGAACAAGATGTTGTAGCAAATGCTCAGAAGACCTTTTTCTTGCACTATGATTTTGCATATTCTACTGGGGTCGAATATGCGAATAATGAGTTAAATGATTATGGCACGGATTTATGGCTAGAAAACATTTCGATTTTGGAATCATCGTGTAAATATGTTAAAAAAGAAGAGTCGACAGATTATCTAACTGCTATGGATGCTCTAAAACCCTCGGATACATCTAAGTCATTCGCCGATATGACCATCACGACGAAAACCACGATATTCAAAGTCCACAAAGCCGTTCTGAGTGCTAGATCGTCTAAATTAGCGGAGATGCTGAAAGATAATCCTGAAAACATTGAATTGGGTGATTATAGAGATGGTACCGTTAAGAGATTCTTGCTGTTCCTATATACTGACAGTGTGGAAGACCTGTATTGGCAGGTAGCCATGGATTTGTATGCAATGGCTGACAAATTTAAGGTAGAGTTTTTGAAAAAGAAGTGCCGCAGCTTTTTAGAAATAAATTGTGACGCTAAAAATGTTGCTCAAACTTTGCTCTTAGCTGTCAGTTTTAAGGACCGGCCTCTGAAGGCACATTTAATGAAGTATATAGTAGCACATGATGAGGAAGTATTCAGCACAAATGAGTGGCAAAGTTTTGCAGAAAATTACTGGTTTCTGGCTGAAGAATGCATGCTAATGAAGTACCGAAAGAAAATTCCGAATCTTTAAATTATTTTAACAGTGCATTTAAAAAAATTACATTACTGCAAATAAAAAGGTTTTTAGGCAGTTCGGTAATGAGCTGGATTGTGGCAAATGCATGATGGAATGTTAACAATTTCCTGGAAGTTGCTAATTCAAAACTCCGTGATTTCCTAAAATGATCCCTTATTCACTCCCGAACATTTATACTTGCTCTCATTTTTAGTTACAAGTTCAAGTCCATATAATGTTTGCTTTTCCTGTTATTTTTTGTGTTTCGGGAATGGATTTTAAAAATTTGTCCTTTTGATGTTTGAAAAAGCAAAAGGTTTCTGATTGTCTGGCTGATTAGATCTGGATTCGAATTTCATGGTCTCGTTCAGTGTTTAGCTTTATGCTTAAACTCGTTAACCATTAACACCACCATCAATATTTCTTTTTAAATATACTTTTGTGGTAAGCTTCTATGAAAATATATCATTTTGCTATATTTTGTGAATAAGCTTATTAGAATTAGTGGATACATAGTTGAATTAGTTTTGATTCTGATCTTTTTACATAAAGCAGTTTAGTTTCATGTTTTTAAAATTTTATCCCAGGCAATTTACTGCTTATTAAAATTCTGTATTAATTTAAGTCTTTTAATGATAATAAAAAAAAAATGTTGTTTCATGCAATGCTATGGTTTCGTCATTTCCTAGTTTTATTGGTGAGATCTGTTCTAATCAACATTGAATATTCTTACAGAATGTTAAACTTCTCTATTTTCTAATATTTCTGCTAATATGTATAGAAAAGATGTTCCTCTACCGCAACATCTTTTGAATACATATTTAGATGGAGGTTATAAAAACCGATATTGTAGGTAGAGGGTTAAATATCAAAGTAAATAATTTTAAATTTTCTTTAAAAATGGTCATTACCTTCAGTGGCTAAACGGTTCCAATTCTTATTAGTACTGTTAAAACAAGCAATGCCCCGCATATAATTAGTTTATAAACTAATTTTTCATGATAAAAGATGCATCATTCAGAATGTTCAGATTCCGGCTCGACACAAGAGTGCAAAGGGATAAGTGAAACTACTTTAACCCCTTACACTGCAATTTAATTACTCCTAATTAGATGCCATTTATTTAGGACATTTTATTGCCATTTCTATCCATATGAAAACGGAGGATACGCGAGATACTGAAGCGTGTCCAAGAGAGATTTTTGACTTGTAAAAAATTGTTACTTTTACTTAAATAAGTCTTTAAATATCAAAAATTCTTTAATTCGATGCACGAGTCTGACTCGTCATTTTGGTGCAAGCGGTTAAATTAAATCTGATATCTCGGATGAAGCTTCATCTTTCATTCCGAAGTAAAACTGTTAATAGTAATTTTTCATTTGATCAAATATAAACGTCATCACTATCTGACTATGATCGAAATTAACCTTTGTGAGAAACGTTCAAATGCTATACCAGCAAAGGATTGCACTTTCTCTCTGTCAATAAATTAAATCTGTCTGTTTTAATCATCTACTTGATGGTTTTAATCCCCGGTCCTATTCGCTCAATTTGAATTCTATGGCTGGAAAACAACCATAGTAATTCCGCAGGCGGTGGAGGGAGATACCTGATCGTATCTTATAATTACTTAAGAAGGTAAAGCACTTTTTTGCTTTTTCCACTAAAATTCATATATAAATTCTCGGATTCCGAAAACCTCCGCGATTTTGCGCAAGCGAAGTTGATTTCACTAAAATAGGGGTGAAGTGAGAAATGAGGGGGAGATATTTACATTTTACATAGGGTGACAGGCAATGAGCTCGCCTCACTCCTTGCCTGTCACCCCTTTCCGGAGTAAAATTGGAAAAAAAGTACTAGTCTTGACATTTTGAAATGATGAATAGGATTCTGAGTTTTACTCGCAATCTAAAGGTTAATACATCGTCTGCGATTAACTAATTGGATGCAAGCTCCAAAGCAAGACGAACAGTAATTGTGCTCATTTCAGATATTTTATATACTGAAAAAAAAGGGAGCTGAAGGCATTTTTTTAACATGTCCAACTTATTTAATCTGAAACGCAAGTCAAATTCTTGAATTGAAATTTGATGTTGGATAATTTGAAAAGAACGAGTCGTACGTTTTTCGAAGACGAACTATTGAGAGATTTTGAATTTACACCTTGATAGACCAGAAAACATACTACAGATTTTTACATCTCCATGATTTCTTACCAATCGTCTGCCTTGGGCTAGACGCATACATGCAATTTTTAATCGGGCAACAGTTTAGTTGCATGGTGAAAGTCTATGGGCTCAAGTTAGTGCGCGCATATATATAGTTCGGCAACTAAATACGAAATTTTTAATTATAGGATCACACATTTTTTAAATATAAAACATTTTTTAGCATAAAAAACACATAATATAAAATTTGCAAAAAGTAATTAATAAGGGATATGTTAAAATGTTACAAATTTAAACCTAAATTGAGTCATATTGAAATTTTGATGCTGAACACGGCTTAATCAATCGAAACGTATCTCCACGAATATACCATCACTGCTGGGCTACTTTACTGCTGTACTTTGGAAATAATAATATATTTGATAAATTGTTCCGCAACTATTTTTAAATTGAATATTGAAAACAAATTCGAATTTGGTTAATTTGAAGCTGACGGATACACAATAAAAATTAGACGTATCCAAAAGTTCGAATTAAGAAAAAATTAGGTTAAAAACAAAAACAACTAGAGACAACGTCAGTTTTTATTCTAAAAACAGCAATAAAGATTTATTTAAAAGTTTTTATGAATAGTACGTAATTAATTAATAAACAGTAAATAATTTTGATCTCTAAATTAATATTTATAATTTTAATTTTTTTAATTATTTCAATAAATAAGTAAGTTATTTAAATAAAGAAATATATGTACAGCACCTAGAGTGGAAAAATTATGCAATTATTTTTTTAATTAAATACATAGAACAACAGCTAAGAGTGAGTACTGGAGTTAAATTATGGGTCTTAAAGATTATTCGCCGGCACTCATACGATACGGACATATTTAACTAACGAAAACAATTCTGAAAAGAGCACACACAGTTTTGACCTCAAATTAACCAAAACAAGTTCGAATTATAGGCTTATGTATAGAACTCGCCTATTACTAGTAATGATTATCAAAACATTTGATAAAGAAAGATATCAATGGAAACGAAAGTTCACCATTCGTTCTAGTGATTGAAATGATAGCTTCGTGAGAGAGTGTTAGCTGAAAATCATTTTGAGAAAAACTAAATTGTATCACTATAAAAAAATCATTTTTGGGCTCCCAGGGTGTGGGAGCCCAACTGTAACTGTGGAAAATCAGTCACGAACAGATAAGCAAAACCTATCTGCTTTCATTTCGAGATATGATTCACGTGGTGACAAGAAACACCCCTTTTAACATATATGTTATCAAAATTTGAAACGGGAGTGGATTAATTTTTTTTGTATTGTTAAGGATGCGCAGTGAATATTTTATTGCTGCACCGTTTTGAACACACTTCTCCCATTTTACTATCAGCTTTACGCCGAAAACTTATGTAATTTTTGGAGGTATATAAAAATTCACTTTTTACAAATACATCATTTTTTCGTCATATTTTCTTAACATGAAAAAGATAGATTCTTTTCCTGTTAAATAATACAACTCCTTTTCAATTTCTAAAGTTAAGCATGGCATAGTGAACCGGTGGGATGTGTGGGACCAAAACACAGTTCAATCATTTGACATAAGAATATTGCATTTTTGAAGGCATGCGTTCATAATGAATATGTGTGCTTTCGGACCACTGAAATAATGAGCATTGAAAGTAATATATATTTCGTAACTTAAACCGAATTTTGAATTTCTGAAGTACTCAAAATTATTTATTAAGATTGGATGAAACTGTTTGATTCTAAAATGTCATTATCCTCTTCATTATTGGTTGAATAAAGATACTGTAGCTGCGGATTTCTTTTTCCTTTGAAAATAGGCTGGTGCAATTGTTGTACCAGCAATTCATTACGATTTCACAAGGTACGTTTTATACACGTAGTAAGTATAGTTAAGAGAATCGAGTATGACTTTTGAACCTTTTTCTGTTGGCCAATTGAGCCCAAATTTAATACAGAGCTAATATATTTGTATCAAGATTACATACCAAATTTTATTTATTTAGCTAATGTTTTTTAATTATCGCATTGATATGCACACCGATAGAAAGATAAACATATTTCTCTTTGACTGACTCAAACATTTGACAGATATCCACAGTAGCGGTGCTAAGATCGCATACCAGAGTTCATGCGTTTTTGCAAGTTGGAGTGTTTCAGTTATCGTGCTCACAAACAGACAGACGGACATGATTCCAAACAAGGATTTTTCGGATTCAAGGAAGTCTTATATTGCGGAGATTCATAATATCTCAAAGTCGAATGGGTTTCCCGATTTAAATACTTTATCATTTTAAACTTCAAATGACAAAAAGTGAAAACGAGGACATCGTTTTCCCGCCTTTCGGTTTCGAACCGTGTCTGCTTCTCTGGAATTCAGATATAATTAAGCTCTAGGAGGAAACTGAGACATAATATTAATATTAAATTAAGAAATAAAATGAGGAAAACACCAAAAATAATTATTACTTTAATCAAATATATAATAAATATAAGTATCCAAAATTTTTAAATATTCATAAACAGCCTGATTCCAGGTAATAGCTACTGTAACATAACATTTCGTACACAAAAATTGCAGTTAAATGCTTTCATCTCTAGTGAATTGATCTATTTTTAAGAACGAATTAATTACAGTTGATAGTAATTCAAGTAAAATCACCTCACTTCTAAAGAAACCTGAGGTGAGACTAAAGTTTTCGAATATAGGTTTTTCTGTGTTGTCTTTGCTTGAAAATAAAAGCAGAAGAAAGCATTAAAAGGTATACCTGAAATTCAAGGAAATGAAATCAATATGAGTTTCAATTAACAAAAATCTCAACTTTGCCTATATTTCAAACACATTGTCTCGTTGGCTAACAGGAGATTAGCTTTGCTGAATGCAATCCATTCATCTGATCCGAATATCTCTTCATCATGTAACAAAATGAAATCTTCGACAACCGACTTGAGTTTGACATCACTACGCTGATGGGCTAAGAGTAAAAGATCACTGGCCATGGAAGTTCCGAGGTTTTTCAACAAGAAACACGAGCATTTGATCTTTAATCGATGTATTTTGTATACATTTGCTGCGTGGTACAACTTATTAGCAGTGTCCCATTCTATGTCTTCCAAAGAATCGGTATACAGAAAGAGCAATAATCGAGAAACGGTGTTATCTTCCAAGTCTTCCATTTTCAGGGTGTCAGAAGGCTTGTCTCTCAAATGTTTGGTGAATGCCTCTTTCAATGCGGAGGAACTAGCACAGAGCACAGATTTATGTGCATGGAATGTTGCATCTTTTGTCTTTACGATGATGTAACTGAAGATTTTACATTGGTACACAGATCTAAAATCGTCTGAAACTTCATTATGCCTGGAGTTCTTTTCCTCATATGTTTCGGTAGCATTTTCTTTTCCAGAAATGCAATAAATAAGAAAGTGAATAAGACATTTGTGTTTGTTGGTGCTTTGGAAAGGCTAAAACAAGCATGAGTTACGGACATGTAGAAAAATTCAGTTATACAAGTATTTTACAAATTTAATAAAGTTTTAAATGTCCTGTATCCTATATTGACCTGTTACTAATGTTATAATTACATTAATTTAATAAATTGCTTGTTCTCTGTTTGCAAATTTGTTTCTTTTATATTAGGATGTTATATCTGATGTCTATGCATTTTTCACTTAAATCCAAAGTCCTGCTGAAAAATAACTTCTGCAAAATTGTTTCTTTAAGATTCAATCTTTTACATAATTTCTATCCCAGATTTGACGAGCAAATCTTTGGAACCAATTCAGATGTATGACTTACAGACATCTCTGAATATATTTCTATGAGGTCATTATTTTCTAAAGGTTTCAGAGACCAGGGAAGATGGAAGTTTAAGATTCTTGCGAAAAATGATCAGTTATAAATTTAGGGCGCGAACACACGAAGCGTTTCCGCCGAAAGTTGCAGCCGTGACGCTACATGTGATCCCGTGTTCTTTAATGGCGCTGTTCACACTGGCGCGGCAAAGTTGTGGAACCGGTTCTAGTCGCGCGCGTATCATCCTTTCCCAATGAAGCAGCTCCGGTTTCGCCGGCAAATCGTCGCATGGTCCCATAGTAACGAGTGATAGTGTTCACACGTGTTTTTGTACGAAAGCGTTTTCGCTCTAACCGGATGGCAACTCCAAGCACCGATTCTGTTCTTTAAAGTTAAATAAAAACTTATAAGATTTTAGATGATTTAAAGCATTTTTTTGTTTCTTTTTCGATTAATTATATTTTATTATGCTGATATTATGATTTTTTACAAATAATTAAAGAGAATGTGTCTATATTTGTACAGGATGAAAATGTAATATCAAGTCAATTTTTTTCACCTTTTCGAGATAACTTTCGAAAATATTATTGAATTGTAATTTTAATGTAATATTTTATTTAGAAGGATAATTATAATACATTTTATTTGATAATAAAAGCTTAATTAAACTGTTTTATTATAAAGGCATATTCATAATTTATTTTCTTATAAATATCTTTAACAGGCGTATTGTGAAGAAATGCTTTTGCTAAAATTTGTATCTACGATAATATGAGGGGACGGGTTTTTTTTTCAAGGAAATAGTCTTTTCATCGGCACTCGTTTTATAGTCAGATTTTCACTGATACATTAATTAAACTGGTCGCTGATTCATTAAATGCATCAAATTTTCTTCTACATTTAATTTTCTTTCTTTCTCGTATAAGAAATATACAAAGAGAAAATATTGTAATCGTCAAAAAATTCGAACTCTAGGTTTTGACGAATCTCCACGTTTTAGACCTCCTTGAGTCCGAAAAACACAATTTTGGAATTACGTCTGTCTGCGTATCTGTCTATGTGAACCGATAACTCAAAAATTATTAAAGCTACGGGGATGAAATTTGGTATGTGATCTTGACACATAATTTGTAGGTTTTTATCAAATTTTGTACAAAATCCGTCTATGGGAAGTCTGTCTGTCCGCGTTCATGTGAACACTATAACTCAAAAACTTGAATAGCTAGATGGATAAAATTTGTTACACAGTTTTATCATTAGGAATGTAGGTCCGAATCAAGTTTTTGATATTAAGGAAGTTGCTAAACTTTAATTTGCTTTTTTCCTAATTTAAAGTCCATTTCATAAAAAAGTTAATTACGCCGTTCTGAAAATAAATAAATAAGCTACAAAAAAAATTCAATTACTTGTTTTTCGTTAAATTTATTTCTCCACCACAGTGCAGTAAACAACGTCCAGATGGTCCAAATTCGGCTACTCCATCCTAATCATTTCACTGATGTGAATTTCAAAGTTGTGCAATTTTTTCCTTAATTTTAACAAATTTCAGAATATATTTATATTTATACTTTGCAAAAAAAGCAGATAATATATATTTTTTAACGAACCGGTTGAAGATTATTAATGTTTTAGGTCAGTTGAACAATATTTAGCATATAACTTTTAGGTGTAACGTATAACCTTTTCGGTTCTTCATGCTCAGATTATGCTTATGCTTATTATTTTTCGAATTTACTTGAAAAATGTGACTTGAGAATCATAACTAAAAATATATTGAAAAATAATTTTTCTCATCCCTAGCCTTTTGTAAAATATGAAATTGATTACTTTTTAAAGCGATTTTTTTCCTACAAAATAACACATGCAATGATCATTATGAATTGTTATATTGTTTAAAAATAACTCAAAATGGAATTTTTATCGAAATAAAATTATTTTAAATTGATTTACATGCCTACTATTTATCAGGATAAGCAGAATATCCATAGGATATTCTTTAATTTGTGAGAACATTATATGAAACACCGGAAAACAAAAAAATTATATACTAATGTATGTTATCCTGAATTCAATTGAGAATTTTCTTAAACAGTTCCATACATTATAAGTTGTGAAATCTTTATTCATTATATGCAATGAATTCTTCCTTCGATGGGAGCTCTTCAAATAAATCACCATTTCTGATCCACATATATCACTCATTCAGAGAGATTAACGACGAATGTGGCTACGAAAGCCGAATATGCAGCGCCGCCATACAGCGACGATTCGCCAAACACCCCGTGTGAACATCACAGACACGTTTTCAGCTCTCAGCCGAATTCGCCGTAGCCGACCCGTGTGTTCGTAGCCTTAGGCTGTAATTATTTTGGTTTCTTTAACTTAGTTTGCAATCTCTTCAATTCCAAATAATTTTAATTGGGTATTTTAAAATGACCAACATATATAATGCCGGAAGATTCATAAAATTCTCGGGGTCTAATTTTGTTGGCGATTAAAATATTATTTTTTTTCCGAATACGAAGAATTAAGGGAGATATAAAAAAGCAACGGCAATACAGCAGCCCTTTATTGAAACAAAAAAACGATGCATATTGATTAGACGGAAAAAAATGTTTCTGTTAAACGTAGGTAGCTACATACAATAATGTAAATCTTATTTGATGTTAATTATTTAAAACTCTTATTCGAAGGGAACCACTCCAAAAACTGACGGAACCAGCGGGAGTGTTCTCCCCTAAACTTTCTCGTATACTACCCCCAAAAGGTGCCGTTTCCCCTTCCCCCGCGTGGCTAAAAAAATTCGAACCTACTGTTACCCAGAATCCAACGACTATGAGAAGGTTTTTCATTATAGTGATTGAAAAATATCTAGATAAAGAATCAAATTCAAAGAGATGAGTACCGATTTTCCGCTCTTACCGGCTCAAGGACAAACTTACGTAATTCGCCCCATAGCTTTCGCGTGAACAGAAGATTGCTTCCAGTACACATGCGCGTGGAGATCACGGATTCTTTTCAAAAGTAAATTATACAGACCGACAGACAGTTAACCCTTTGAAGGATTTTGCCCAAAATTTTATACGGACCTACATTCATGACGACAAAACCGTGTACCAAAATTTATCCATCTTTCTATTCAAGTTTTTGAGTTATAGTGTTCACCTGACCACGGACATACAAACAGACAGACTTCCCACTGACGGATTTTGTCCAAAATATGATAGAAACCTACAAATAATGTTTAAAGATCACATACCAAATTGCATTCCCGTAGCTCTAATAGTTTTCGAGTTATCGTGTTCACAGATACACAGACAGACACAATTCCAAATGTGTGTTTTTCGGACTCAGGGAGGTCTAAAACGTGGAGATTCGTCAAAATCTCGAGTTCGAATCTTTTGATGATTACAATACTTTCTCTTCGTATACGAGAAAGTAAAAAAGTGAGGCCTCAATCGTCAGAAACCTCAAACAATGTTGCAATAGATATATTAATGCATTACACACATTACAGACTACTCATTTTGAAAAAAAGTGAAATTTATATATATTTTCTATCTATGAAAGGCAATTAGATAGCATCTGATTTTTGTTTCTGCTGTTATTGCATCGAATTATTAAAACACAAATTTGGCCTTAAGTAAGCTTATAATTAATCATAAATAACTATCAATTTAAAAAAATTATAATTACCGAATGCATATTTTTAACGATAATAATTTGGTTTAATCATCTGTAAATTAAAAGCATAAAATCTGCCCTTCTGGAAGAATTCTCTAAAGAAGAAATTCTTGAAACCTGAAGAAATTTCCTTTAACTATATAACTCAGCGACTGCTTCATATTTGGACATTCTTTATTTTTATTCAATATCAGGCATATTTGTTCTTTCTTATAAATTGTAATGAAATGGAGTTTCTCGCAGTTTGTAGTTGCTATCATTTAATATTTGGTGTTCCAGTTATAAATCAAATTCTGTGTACCATGTAATTAAATTTCGATTAGAAAGTTCCTCTAATAAGATTTGGCTATGTTTATGACGTATTATTAACTTTAGACCCTTAGTTAAAGCAAAGTTTAATTTTGTAGCGGTAACCAAGTGTCTTATACCGAATTAAGCTCATGGCAACCTTGTGTCAAGGCCTCAGTTTTGAGAGCCTCAGGGCCTAAGTTCTGCCGTGCCCCTGGCGTGCCCATGGAGGATTGAAATCCGTAGAGGTCAAATGTCCTCCCACTGGTGTGTTGTATAAGATTGGAGACGGAGTTACCGACTCTGGTGTTGTTCTCATGATCTAATATCGGTTCAAACTTAGATGTTCTTTTGATGTTAGAAATCATTCGAAAATATTAATTATCCTATATCTGGGTAACTAGATTAATAAAACTTAACCATTCCAATTTATATGAAATAGTCATGATTCTTTATATTCTGTATGCATGAAAAATCTTTCGTGGGAGTCGATTTCACATTTCGAATTCCATTCACAATTTGAAACATATTTAGCATGAATATATTTGTTCAGATTTTTTTCACTTCGAAATTATTATACTTCCGTCAAAATTTGCTGCAGTAAAATTCAATGATATAATCTTTGTTAGAGTAGTTTTTCCAATAAGATATCTCTCACAGATTTCACTTTACAATTTTCTAAACATAACTTAATTTCTTATTTACTTTTCTTTGGTATGCATAGTGATCATGTTCAAACTCTTCAATCTGTTTTTTCGCAAATACGAACGAAAAAAATGTCTGATTTTGAAAAGAAAAACATTTTTGCACCAATAATAATAATTCTGCAAACTTACTACTCCGGTAAAGTCATTTTACTTTTCTCTCAGAAAATTTTTATTCTAACTAATATAAGAGACATAACAGTTGGTATTATTTGTATTTTAGTGTTTTTCTAGAATTTCCTCCTTATTTTTGAAATAACTGAAACCGTGAAACTAATTTTTTCCAGAAGTCCATATTTCGTCAACTCTTTATTGATATCAAAAACACTAAATATTTTCTCAGTAAATGTAATTATTATCCCAAGACGAGATGTCAAATTCACGATAAGATAGATATATCTGACTAATTTTCGATAGCAGGAACTCAAGAATAGAGTAATTTATGCCCTATTTTCAATAAGGAAGAGTAAGTAAAATTTAAGTTTTACTTCACTTTCAAATTTATTTTTTAAAAAAGGGAAGACTATTTTCTTAAGACGATAGTAATGAATTTACTCTTCTTAAGTCGTTATTTTAAATGCTGATTTTGCATATGCCTGTCTTTTAAAAATTCTAGTTAAAACTTCTGAAGAACGTCAATGCATTATTTTTCTAAATTTATTAAATTCAATGAATATATAAAACACGAACAGTAAGATACAATTATGTGAATCTATAGCATTAAAAGATTAAAATGTTATGCTAAAATGTAGGCAAAAAGAAATACATTTTCAGCACTATCATTGCCAGAAAAATTTATAAGTTCCGAGTACTAATATTAATGAATTGTCCTAATAATATATAGATAATAAAAATTTGTGTTATATAAAAATAAATCGTTATAAGTTGAAACATTCATTTATTATTACAGCCAGTAATTCCTAAATCTTTTTTTTGTTATTAAAAATTTCCCGATGAATTAAATTAGGAATAGAAACTGAAGTATTCTTTTAAAGCCTCGAAGTTCAAATGCACTGCGGATAAAAAAAATGTCATAGCCACTTTTTTATAAGAAATAATTGTTAAGAAACCTGTAAAAGTAAAGAAATGATTTTTAATACTTATTTTATAATAAGAAATTTGCAACAAAAAATGTGACAATTTTGTTCAACTTTCCAACCGAAAATTATTGAATAAAAAATGTTATGTGTTTATATTCAAAACCATTTGAAAATCTTCTAACTCATCATTATTGCTTAAATATCACGGTGATGTAAACAACAATAATGGTGGTTGGTCATCATTATAAAAAACTTTTTGCAGAAGACACTGTGCGATATATTTAGGCATCTGAAGAATTTAAGAATATTTTGATAGCAGGAAAAATGGAAACAATTTATAAAGATCTCAGCAATCTTCATTAAATTTATGTACTTATAAAATTAATTTTAAAAATATATTTTTCAAAATGCCTTAATTTTTTATTTATAAAATATGATAAAAAATTACCTCTTTCTTTGTCATATCTCAAGAGCATTGTCTTCGCAGACAGGTGCGACTGCTCATCAACAAATCGCTTCCATGACGATGAGCTGAATATTTTCTCGTCGTTTTGTAAAATAAAATCCTCTACTCTCCTTTTAAAATCAGAATCATGATGTCTATCAGCCAGCATCAACAAATCACAAGCACTGAGAACATCAACATTCTTCAGGAAATAAGAGCAACACAAAAGTTTCAGTCGTTCTACTTGGTATTTGTCAGCAGCATAATAAAGACCGGTTACTGCTTCCCATTCGAGATTTTCAAAGCTATCGGTGTAAAGAAAGAGGAGAAATTTCTCCAAAATGTCATCTACAATATCTTCTATCTCAATGCATTTTTTTCTATTTTCTTTCATGTTACATGTTAACATGGTCAAGAATACAGGAGAACGGGCACAAAGAACAAATTTGTGAACGAAGAATGAAGTCGTTTTAGTCTTCAGTTCCAAATCACAAAGAATATATTCACCATACAAATTCCACATATCTTGAGATATTCTTGGGCAGTCTGACAGATTTCCACTGGGGATACAACTCTTTACATATTTCGAAACAAGCTCTGACAATCTGGACGAATATGGGTTATTATTTTCTAAGTATGTAGTCTCTTCTCCTGTTGAATAGACGAACTCGCTCAGTAACTCTATATTATTCTCTATCGAATCCTCATTTCCAGCTTCCAGCTCTTTTACAGGAGAGGAAGTCTCCAGATTTCTGGTATATGTGCACCCAACCAAGAACTCGTGTGTTCATAAAAAATTTTTCTATTAATTGTCTCTATGAATGATAGTTTCAAAACGGAATACTTGATATTTTCGACATTCTCCGGATTTATTACAATTCTCATCGAATCTTTGCAATGCAGCATGCTGATTGATATTAGCGATATATTCTGACGTTTCAAGTGAATGTCCGCAGTTCTCTCCTCTGTGATTTTAGGATTTATGTTCTCAACTAACAAAATGCGTTCTATCAGCAAACAGGTACGACCAAATCTTTCTCCAAATTCCTTTGCAATACCTTCATCCCTCCACATTCTGCAGCGTAGCGTCAAGACGTCTCGTGGCATATATAGAGTTTTTCGAACGAACACTTCATGTCGGCTCATAGAACGTGGATGCCCAAATCCATCAGCTCTTCTGAAAGACATATCACTTTCTGGAAAGGTGCGAGACTGTAATGGTGAATTCTCGGCGGAGATGCAAGAAAGCTCAAAATTGACAGATAATTGAGGACCAATATCTTCTCTATATAGATACAAACTAAAGTAATCAGACATAGTTTGTCCCCTGGGATATAATTTTTGGATCCAAATTGAATTTTGTATCGGAATTGCAGTGAATGACGGACTGGTTATTGATTCACCTGTCTTGTGCCAAGAATAACTGATGTTCTCAATATTCCAAATGAAAATAAATTCCTTCATATTCTTTCTCACTATCAATATTCTTTTAAAGTATAAATCGATCGGAAAGAAATTGAGACTGATATATGCTTTATGTCCGGAGAAAAAAATATATATTCACCTCAGTAAATACCACCGATTTAACTGCAGTCGGTTCTACCATACATTTCTTGCCAAGTGAACTTTGGACCGTTTAAAAGATAAATGTGGCGTCAAATTTATATCGCTTGAGCAACAAGTTATTACAACCCTGTTATCTCTCCTCGACTTGCTTTCAGTTTCGTTATTTCCCCCCTCTCAGAAAATGTACTCGTCTGTTGGCGGTCGAAGGTCAGCCACCAATGCGTCAGAATCGAAAATAATATACAGCAGAATTACCTAATTGTTTATCGGGTAATTTTGACGATTTCCTGAAGTCTTCAGAGTTAGTGTTTAGTAATTCAAATATCTCGTTTTATAGTTCAATACGCGCAGCATACACGCTAAAGTACGGTCTCGTGCTTATGATATTTCTTCGTTTTGTATCATTATAGTGTTTTTTGCTGAATTCTCCCCTTTCCCTTTTCTACGATATTTGGTGTTAAAATAATAACAAAACACAGACGACACATTTTTAAGTGTTTTTAATTGAATATATATGTTACGGTCAATGTGGATAATCTATTATTATGCATAATAACCGGAGATTATGTATAGTAACCAAAACACTTTGTAAAATCAGATGATATTTTAAGGTTTGAGAAAATAATTACAGAAAAAATAAAACTATTTAAAACGAAACGATTGTTAATATATATGTTACGGTTAATGTGGATAATCGGTTAGTACACATAATAACCTGCGATTGTGCATAATAACCAAGTAAGCGTGTTAAAGTGGATAATTCATGAGAATTTACCACATTAACTGGTTATTATGCATAATTACCAATGAAGTTCTGTCAATGTGATTATTTTCAACTGAGTAGCTTTCGGCTCCTCTAGCATTTTCTAAAGTTGGACTTAAAATTTAAAAATTTAATTTTAATTAAATGTTTTTAAATAAAATTTTTATTTATTTTGATTTTATATTTTTCCGATTACGTAATTGAACGAAATCTGTTGATTTATGAATTTAATAAAAATCGTTTGCGTGGAATTTTATGAAGTCGATTGTTCATATTTTGGAATTCATCATTTGGAATTCTGTCTTCACTAGCGTGGTGGTTTCATTAATTTTTCGCATTATTCTATTCTTTTTTTTATATCTAGAGTGTTTCTTCCCAATTGAAAATATTAGAACTGAGTAAATATATTAATTCTTCACAATTATTTGTTCTGAAAAACGTTTGCCGCTAGTAGCTAAGCTACTAGGGTCAATAGCTTTATATTTTTCTTACATTCTCCGATATACCTGTGTTCTCCTCTAATTTTTTCAATATTCTAACATTCAATGAGCTAATGAAGCTACTAAGTTCCGGTTCCCCCTGTAAGCAAAGCCATAAGATGTTTCTTTTTTAAGTTAATGTAATTTGCCCGGTGCCTATATCAGATGCCGAAAGCATCGCGAGCACAATTTCTCCTGCTTCCTTTGAGCAATTATAAAACGCAGGTTTCTTATATTCAATGAGCTACTAGGTTCCGGTTCCTGCTGCTAACGAAGCCGTAAGAAGTATTTTTAAATTTAAAAAATCTTGCGGTTGAAATTCTACATTTGAAACAGGAGATAATGCAAAGGCAACCCAAAAATACCTTGGTTTCGAAAGATTCAACTTTATCGATTAACTTTTAACTATATTAAATAATAAATAATAAATTTAGCTTAATTAATCACATTTAACAATGAAGTTTGGTCAATGAGATCGCATGTCAATGTAATTAATCACATTGACCAAACTTCATTGGTAATTATGCATAATAACCTGTTAATGCAGGTTATTATGCATAATTCTCATAAATTATCCACTTTAACCGGCTTACATGGTTATTATGCCCAATCACCGATTATTATGTATACTAACCGATCATCCACATTAACTGTAACATATACATTAACAATCGTTTCGTTTTAAACAGTTACACATTTCAGATTCTCCCGATTTTAAGTCAATCGTTTCGTTTAAAACAGTTTTATTTTTTCTGTAATTATTTTCTCAAACCTTAAAATATCATCTGATTTTACAAAGTTTTCTTTTGTGAAAAAATGGCGTTTGTAAAGAAACAAATGATAGATGGCTGAGTTTTTGTTTTTTACTAAGAGAAATATTCCTTTACTGTTAACTAAAGAAGGTGTAGTATAAAGCAAGATATGAAGTACAGGGTGGTCATACATTATCGGACACATTTCAAATATTAATAAAAAAATATAAGGACGGCGCAGTTCGGGTCCGCGCAGTAGATTTTTCGTGAAAACGTCGGGATGAAATCATAAAACAAGTGTTTCGTATTAATACGTAATTTAATTATCAATCTCTTTAATACAAAATTTACACAGAGTAGTATAATGGTTACAGAATAGATAAATCACAAGTTTATCGCATGTAGCAAGGGTCTGTGGTTGCTTGTGATTTATCTATTCTGTAACCATTATACTACTCTGTGTTGTTGAACTGCACCTTTCTTATGTTTTCTTTAGAGTAGGTTTGACGGTGCCATCTGTTGACAGTATACAAAACTACATTTCGCTTATGCGCAAGTAAACATTATTTACTAAAAATGTTCATATTTCCCGTAATATTCAAAGTTTTGAATTGAAATTTTATTAAAATGTTTTTTTTACGTATTGTACGTATAATTCGAAAGAAAACTCTGCAGGTTATAATTAAGAAACATGCGGAGTTTGAAATTTTTAATTTAATACCGATTTTTAATTATATTTTGATAAATATCTATACTATCTCTCTTTGGGTCCTAGTAATACTCCTCAAGCTCTTTAAAATGACACTACAATGAGAATGAGCTACACTTAAAGCTAATTCATAACAATCACGCGCATGTGCCTACACTGGTACGATGACGTCACAGACAAACCAATACCATGCGACGAACTCTTACAGATATGATCTATCCGTTGTGGGGTCAATCATTCTTTTCGCATTATTAGTCTCGTAGTTATTAGCGATTCAAATCTGACGGTATTTTGTCACACAAGAAAGTTAGACCGACTATCACTGTAACGAGCGGAAAGACGTTCTCACGGCAAAACCTAAAATCCCAACCCAATCCTTTGTTTTCCGAACTTATTATTATCTTATTATTATTAGATTATCTCAAAAATTTAATTTTTTTAAAGATAGGTGACGAGCCGTTGTGGCTCACTAAATCTGCGCAATCCAAAGCAAGTGTCAAAATGGCTACCAACAGAAGGCACGTCTCAAGCAAATCAGTCGTAACAGCTCAAAGAATTATTCGGTTAGAGCATCGAAATTGTATGTCTCTAATTAAGAACTTCAACAAGCGTTGGTATGAGAAATTAAAGGGAACAGGATATTTGCATCAGGGAGGAGACTTTAATTCCTTAATTACTCATTCCAATAGAGTTCTTACTTGGAGACCGACACTTTCGATACTCTAACCCAGAGGTTCCCAACCTCGGGTACGCGAACTCAAAATCGGTAATGGCGGACACAAGAGAACGTAAGGGTGAAATGTTACAGAATTTTGTTTTCCCAAGTTAGTGTAAATGTTTTGCAAGTCATAAACCTACCCTCAAAATAAGAAAAAAAAGCAAAAGGAAGTGTAGTTTTTAGCTATCCTTATAATTTAATGCGAAATTATTACAATACCGATTTCATCTGTTTTGACGTTGAACTAATACTAATGTTCAAATGGAATAAAATGCAAAGCAAATGTTCTAGTTTCTAGTCATTTGACTAATAAGCTTACCTAGGGTCTTAACATTATTGATAAAAACTTCTTTGTATATTTGGATGGTTGGAAGGGGGTATGAATGTAGGGGAAACGCGAAAATAAAAAGACAAATCAAGGGGTACGAAAGGAAAAAAGTTTGGGAACCCCTGCTCGAACCGAATAATTACTTGAACTTATTCTAGATTGGCCTTCTGTTACACGGTAGCCATTTTGACTCTTGCGTTGGATTGCACAGACTTAGTGCGCCGTAACGGCTCATTACCTATTTGAAAAAAAATGTTTGAGCTATTCTCTCATTTTCAAAAAAACAAACAAAAAACCCACGAAGTTGCTGCATTATAGGAGTTTTTTTACTAGCCCCTTCGCATACAATGACGTGTCGAACACGTGCATGGAATTATAGAATTTTGGATATTTAATTCGGTAATAAAGTCAGCGTAACAATTAAGTTTAAATACAGAAAATCACTTGGACATGCTTAAAGGTCTCAAGTATGCTTTACTATCTTAAATAGAATGAAATAATAAAAAATATCCCGAATGGGTGGTGGCATCTCATTAGGAGGTTAAATAAATTCATAGGTCAGGGGCTAAATTTTGAAATAGGTCAAATAATTTATGACCACTCTGTATTTCTAAAGCCAGAATAAGTATGATTGTCTGTACTTATAGAAGAATGCATGTGTGTGACTGAGTGAGTGAGCACGTGCAGACAAAGCTTATAGTTATGAAACTTGGCACATAGGTATTGCTTAGCAACGGATTCGGAAACCCGGGCGGAGTTATTTTCATCAAAATAGGGGAAGGTGAAGAATGGAAGGTTGATGTTTACATTTTACTGAGCGTGATCTGACAGAGAACTCCGGAAATGCGCTTATATGACTCATTGCCTGACACCCCTTTCCAGTGTAAAATCGTCCGAAAGTGGTAGTCTCGGAATCCGTTGTTAAACAGTAGTTGTAATGGTAACTCGATGCACCTTAAATCCCTAATTTTAAGGTATAATACAGAAAATTTTTATTTCAGAATCTTGTTGTTTTGGGTGATTTTTCACGGGGATTCTATAGGGATATACCAAATGGAATATCCCAATAGTATCATTTCTAATTATCGTAGACAAAAACTCGATGCATCATCGGTTGAGTTTAGTTATATCAACGTCCCGTTTTGAAGCAACACGATGGCTATTTGGGGATGGACCTCGTAATCTTAAACAGCGGTCAGATGACGAGGACGACACCTGAGCTGTCACCTCCTCTCCAAACTTCCGTACCACACCAGTGAAACGTCGTTTGACCCCTGAATACGATTTAACGTGCAACGGATGCATCATCGGATGGAACAAACAATTTCGATTATATTATTCTGAACGGTTTGAAAGCTAAAATGCGGCGTCAAATTTATATCGGTCGCTGACGGGCCTACATTGAAAAACAAAAATCAAATTAGTATAGCACTGTTAGGTCTCCTCGACTTGCTTTCCATTTCGTAATTTCGCCTCTCTCAGCAAATTCAGTCGTCTATTTGACGTCAAAAGTCAGCCATCAATGTGTCGGAGCCGTAGAATGATGATCTAGAGTAGAGGTTCCCAACCTGTGGTACGCGTACTCCTGCGTGCCCCTAGGAGTGCGTGAAGGACCATTTGGGGGTACGCAAAATCAAAGTTGTTAATAGCGGAAAGAAGAAAACATATGGGATTAAAAAAGTTAGATCTTTTTTTTTCTCCAAGAAAATACTTGCTATTTAATTACTATACCACTTTAATAGTTGATCATTATGAAGTGTAATTTTTAGCTATCTTTATAAGTGAAAACGAAATAATTACAATGCTGGTTTCATTTGCTTTGGCATTGAAATTATACTATTGCAAAAATGTAATAAATTGCAAAATCAAAAATAAGTTCTGCAAAAGTTATTAATTCGAGCCATTTCACTTTTAAACTAACCTTAACATTATTGAGAAAAACTTCTTTGCATAGACGGATGTTTAGGAGGAAGAGGGGTGGATATAAAAGTAGGGGGTACGCGAAAACAAAAAAGAATAATCAAGCGGTACGCGAGGGAAAAAAGTTTGGGAACCCCGATCTAGATCCGAATTACTTAATTATTAGTTGGGTCTTTTTGGCGTTAGAAGTTTTATGAATTTAAATTTAATTGAAATGACTCGTTTTATACTTTAATATGTGCAGCATGCTTATGGTATTTCTCTGTTTTATATCATTATACGGATTTTTGCTGAATTCTCGTATTCTCTTTTCTAAGATAAATGGTGTTTAAATAATAACGAAACACATACGAAACATTTTTTTAGTGTTTTTTATTGAATAGGTTAATAATCGTTTTGTTTTAATCAGTTTGTTTTCAGTCATTATTTTCCGAAAACCTTAAATTATCATCTGATTTCACAAAGTTTTCTTTAATTACGAAATGGCATTTGTAAATATATAATGGATAGAAGCATGTGTTTTCGTTTTCCTCCTAAGAGAAATATTCCTATTTTATCTTATCCAACCAGTGCTAAACTTTTCAGATTCCAACTCACATCTACCTCATTATGCACCTTATGCAAAGTTGACGAAACCCTCGAGCATTTGCTTTTTCAATGCCAACGTTTTGAACATCAAAGAAATTTTTTTTCATGCAGAAAAGGGCTGCCTCCCACTCTCTTTTCCTTGGATTTTCGTTTTTTCTTTTCATTCCAAAAAGCAAGTTTTCGCCATTCTAAAATTTTTACGTCATATACACGATAATCTTTGATTCAGACAATGTTCTCATAATTTTTCATGTACCTTTTGAATTTTTCTTAGTTTTGTTGTTATCCGAATTTTGAATTAAGGATAATTTGAAATAAAGCAGCCAAGGAGCGAGCATACATCTCAAACAGCCTCATCATCATCATTCCTATTTTATTATTCAAAAACGATGTAAAAGCCGCGTAATGAGTGTATTTTAAGCCAGAATAAGTATGATTCTCTATACTAATAAAAGTATATAGTGCAGGGCCGGCCTTAGTAGATGCGGGACCCAATGGAAACAATTTTGGATAACCGCGATATATTTAAGTTTTAATAAATGATACATAATAAAAAAATAAAGAATATAAAATTTTAGTAAATAAATTGATAATATTAACTGTTAAAATTTTAATAATATTAAAATAATAATTTTAATAAATTTACTTATATAAAATTTGAGTTTTTAAAAGAATTAAAAAGTGTGAGTTTTTGTGATTGGATGCATTATAGGCAGTTAAGTTCACACACACACGCACGCACACACACACGCACTCACGCGCGCGCGCACACACACACGCACTCACGCGCGCGCGCACACACACACCCAATTTAATTATCAATCTCTTTAATACAATATTTACACAGAGTAGTGTAATGTTTACAGAATAGATAAATCACAAGCTACCGCAGACCCTTTCTACATGCGATAAGTGTGAAATTTTCAAATCATTATAATACTACTGATTTAGGCATCTACAAATTAAAAGAATAAAACCTGTTGCGAAAGAATGTCTAGAATCCCGAAGAAGTTTTCTTTAACTACACAGTTCAGTCATTTGTTATTGCTTAAAATCTGGACATTCTTCCTTTTTATACCTTAGTTATTTATTCAATATCAGGTGTTTGTCATAAATTATAATGTAATGGTTGTTCTCGCTGTTTGTAATTAACATCATTTAAGACTTGGCATTTCTTTTGATCTTCCTCCACGTCTGTGAGTAATGAGAGTACGCCATGATCTTTTGGAAGTATCATTGTTAATTTGATGCAAAATTTGTTAGTTTTTTAGCATGAAAATTAAACCTTGCATATCATCTAATTAAATTTCGATTATTTAATTCATTTAATTAATTGCATTCTGCTACGTTCATAACGTGTTATTAAATCTACAGTCAGTGCTATCCAAATCTATTATCAGTGCTCAAATTTTTATCTCGTTAACAGTAACCAAATTCAGGTCGCTGTGACCTAGTTACAGAGTCTCATTTATGGATCCGAGAGAAAAGGGCAGATGACACTCTGGTCCCAAAAATATCCCATGTGCGTGAACCTGGTGTATGTTAACCTTCCAGCAAGCGAGCGTATGCAGGAGATACTTGTATTGAGCATTGAATTACATACTTATATCGTTCTTTTATAAACTTAAGTGCAATTTATATAACCTTTGCTTAGTGTAAAGCTAATAAATACAGATTACGTAAATTTAAGTTGCATTTATTTTTGTAAAACGGCAGGATATAAATAAGTAATGCGATGCACTATATATTTCCTGCATACTCTCTCCTGCTGGAAGGTTTATAGCGCTGGTGGTGATAACTGATCGCGCCATCTTTCTGCACTAATGCAAATGAATTCAGAGTAGACCACAAGACAAGTGAACAAATAAATTAGAACATGGTTAAAACTTAATCAAACTAAACTTTAAAATACTTTGCATGAAACATGGTTCGAACCGGAGGAAAAAGGCTATGAACACAAGCATTGCTGCCTTAATATAGTGAAGTGGTGAGATCTCAACATTAATTAAATTCTCTAAATTGTATATATTTCGATACATTAAAGACTATAAGATAAGCTGTAATCTTACTCAAGAAACAGACTTAGTACATTAATCGTTTAATAAATTTCTAGATTAATAGTACAAAATTTGCTCCATACATTACGTACATAAAAGAAATTACTTATTCTCTAGATTAAATAATAAAACCAGATTATAGGAGTACAAAGCAAAGAGCCAACCTCACCGGACAAGTGACAGAAGCTCGGGAGATCCTCCATGATGGTCAGCACAGCGAAACCACCTGAACGAGACAGCCACTAACTTACTACTTACTCGCCCCACTCCGAACTGACCCCCAAGACCGAGTGAAGTTACAGGTCACGGGTTCGCGCAGATCGCCAAGGAGTTACCAGATCTCTCCTCTTATAGCTCCGGCTGGCGGTTTCATGGGGAGCGGTGTTTCAATAGTTGAAGAATCTCTTTAGACGTGAACAGAGGGTGGTGGCAAAAGGCGATACCGATTATGTTGTAGATTGCCACAGCTGGACATTCACGGTCAGGACGCTGCACGAAATTTCCACCGCACCGCTCTAAACTCCGTCGTCAATGCGAAAATCCGATAAGAATTAACACGTTGCGGTCTAAAAGTTTGGGTTTTCAACTCCGCTCGTTATCCATTTCGAACGTTGGGTCATAAAACTGAAATGCGATCGTGGGGATGGGGGATGAGGCTCTCTCAGAAAAGAGAAAACCACAAAATGTAGACCTGCGGGGGAAGGAGAATGAGACTCTCTCGCTGTTCCTTTTTGGAAGCGGTAGGAGGAGTAGGCGTAGTAGTCCTAGGTTATCGAAGTGACCGGTAGTGTGGTTTGCATGGAGTCTCCGTGAATGACAGACATAAATAAATGGGCTGAAAATTAGAACGTTGTGGGGTGCTGCCACGCCATTCAATTTGGTGTGATGGTCCAGCTTTAACACTCTGACTCCTAAGTCGGCCGTAACCGGCCATGCAACTTCTATAGTAGTGGGGTGGATTTCGGCCGGTTGCTGTTCCGAAAGGCAATTGCGCGAGATAAGAGATGACCCGTAGGGAAGGGAAAAGGGGAAACGGGATGGACGAATCCATTCCACAGATCAATTAGTAAACAAACCTCCGTATGGAATTGCCCTCAGATTTTGAGAACTCTTAGTAGTCAGAGGGTTAAATCCCTCGAGCTCAAACTTCTTCCCACTGGAGTGACATTTAAGTTTGAAGAGAGAATTGCCGGCTCAGCTACCTTTGAAGAGAGAATTGCCGGCTCAGGTGTCATTCTCACTATCAAACCGTGGTTGAAACTTACAAGGCGGTCATTCTAAAATAGCCTTCCTGTTTCTTCAAGATGGGATGCTTCACTAACTAAACTATTCAAGTTTCAATGAATGTTTCACGACTCTTTGTACGTACACAATATGTACCGAAACCTTTCACAGGCATATTTTTCTAATTCCATTTCACAATTGCAATTTCTAATTCGAAACAGATGTTTAGTACGAAACATAAAGCTTGTACTTTTTATCCTGAAAAATATTACTGATTTCTTTGCGGATAAAATTCCGCAAAATAATCTTCGCAGTTGTAGCTTATGCGGTAAGATGTCTCTAACAAGTTTTAGTAAATAACTTAATTTTAACGTTTACTTTTCATTTAACATACATACTGATCATGTTAAAACTCTTTTCAAGCTTTTATCGTATGAGCAAATGGAAAAATGTTGCTTTTTGAACATAAAAATCTAACTTTAAAAATAAAAAAATCTGAAAATTAAACATTAAAAAATATAACACATTAGGAATAATCATCTCACTTTTTTGCCCACGGGAATTAATGTTCCAATCAAATTAAAAATAACATGAAATAAGACTACGAACAGATAATATTTTAGCTTTTGCTGAGACTACAATTAGAATTTCCATCAAATTTTTGAGATCAATGATATAAAAAAAAGGTTTTCGGAAGTCCATATATCTTTAACCTTCGGTCGGACGCATCTAATCTGTGAGATGAACCACCCATATCTTTTTTGTGCCTACGTGCGGTTCTATCGAGAAAGGTGTAGAACCTCTAGTAGCTTCTTGGCTCCTTACCACTCACACTGGGGTATCGTGGTTTTTTTCTCTAGTGCTCATTTAATGTGCGTGAGTAGCACGTTAATCTGGTAGATGAGTTGCGCCCGATTATGTTTGTATTTTTGATTTCCCAATTTTTTTCAATATTTCTTTTTATATACCTGCAAATGTTCGTACACCTGTCACCCAGGACCTGACCATCCCAGGCCCTAATTCCTGGATATTGATCTTTATTTCCAATGTATTGTTTCAAAAATGTCGAATTATTTGAGCCTCTCAACGACAACAGTTGTCATTGCTAAGGAACTTTATGGGAAAACACATGTCAACTCCCTCCTGAATTCCTGAACATTTTGTTAGTTAAAATTGTTAGGAAATACAAAAAAAGCAATTTAAAAGCGCAAATATAGCTTTGTATGACCGAATAGTTCAGTTTGATAAGTTTCATCTTAAGCCAAAGCAAAAATTTAACTTTTATTCTCACAGATGAGTTGCGCCCGGTCGCGTTAGTATTTGTATTGTGGCCGAAAAAAGGCTAATGTTAGTGGCGCCATCTGATAGTGAATTTGAGAAAAAAAATCGATTCCGTAACATTTATAATAGTGAATTATCATTTAAAGACTAAAACGTCGAAAAGGGTTAAAATAAAAAAAATCATTTTAGTTTTTTAATAAAAGTTTTTGTTTTAAAATTGATTTTATTAAAATTATTCTGTTGCATTACGCTTATCGTAAAGAAAGTTCATGAAGGAGGGGACTAGACTCCTTCGCTGATAAAGCTGTTTTGTGATCCAAAAAAGATTTAAACCTAGAATTAAATTATTTAAAAAACAGAGATTCGTTATTACATACGGAGGAAATTTGTTACTGTTACAAAGCTGTGAAGTTCTTTCTCTGGCATGCTAATCTTATGGCAATAAACAGAGTTTTATAGTGGTTTTACTGGAAGCGAAGCCATTGTATCCCGACGTTGGCGATTTTGGAAACAAAACGTAGCTGCTAGAAAATTCATGAATTGCGGTACTATCTCTAAAGGGGACGAAAATATTAAGAACCTTCTAGAGAAGTGTATGTGGCGTCACATCCTGTTGGAAAAAGATATAAATACCGAGAGATCATCGAATGAACAATCATTTGGAGTTTTGTCCGCAGTGCAAGCTGCTGAGCTAATATACGCTGAGTGCTACTGAAAGTGCTGAGACTGATTTTTATTAGTGATCTGCTTGTGTTCTTAATTTTTACAGGTACTATTCATTTTTGTTACCTGATCTACGTGTTTTTCTTGAAAATTTGTGGAATAAAAAAATATTTTTTTACTATTCTGCTTGTTGAACTATACTCACGTATACACACCGGACGATTTTTCGTAGCATTACTATATCAATTTCAGTAATGTAAAGAGTAGAAAGAAATGTATTTGAATCACAAAACTGGAAAAAAAGCAGAAAATGAAAATAAAACGATACAAACAAAAAAAAATGAATAGTTTCATAACAAATGTATTTGCGATTATAAAAAGACATTAATTTCACAATACTCATTTTAAATAAACTGATTTCCCTGCAAATTATATTTTAAGTGTACATCTTATTGAATAAAATTTATAATTTGCAAAAAAATGATGAGAATTAGGAAAAAATTAAATTAATTATTTTTCCTGAACTTTTCCGTTGTCTGTGTTAATATATATTTATAAAATTCAACGTATGGATGTATGTTTATATAATTGTTCCAGCAACATTCCCGAACAGCTGAGCAAATTTTGATGGAACTTTATGCACTGGTTCCTCATTAGCATACTTTAAGTACTATGGGGTAAATAAACCCTAACCCTGTCCTTCAGGATAGGGCGGGACGAAGTCTCCAAAATAGGTACACATTCCCACCCTCAAAAGTATGTTTGTGCCAAATGTTGTAGCTTTAGGTCCAGAGGTCTGCCTTGTAGAACGTCAACCCACACAGGCAGACAGACACACATTTTCATTAATTATTACTGCCAATAATAAAGGAGAATGTATAATATAAATATTTGCCAACTAAAAATACTATAGGAGTAAATAAACGCTAATCCAATCTGTCAGGTTAGTGTAGGGTGAAGAGTTTTAAACACACTTAATGTTGTGCCGATTGGCATGAAAATTGATATAGATAGGAAAGTTTTGTGAACACTGAGTACATATATTCCTCGTAAGGTAAGGAAACGTTAGTCCAGCTCTTCAGAAAAGGGTGGGGCAAATTCATGCAATGGGGCAAAAATGTTATAGAGGTAAATAACGCCAATCTAATCTCTGAGGTTAGGGAGAACGAAAGTTGTTTAAATACACGTGCCAATAGAACGACTGACACTATATTTGATACGACTGAGACAATTTGATGAAACTTGATGCACATGTTCCTCACAGGCCAAATAAAAGCACTTAAGGGGTAACTCAATACCCACCCAATGCCTCAGGTAGGGTGGAGAAGAGATTTATTTGACCGACTGAAAGGATATTCTATAAATTGTGTCGGAGCAATTTTGATGAAAATTGGTATGCATGTTCCTCATAAACCGACATGAAGTTCTATTGGGGTAATTAAGTCCACACCCACTCCTTCAGGGTAGGTTGGGTTAATATTTCCGAAATACATGGAAAAGATGGACTGATCTAAAGAAAACTTAACTCACAGCTTTCAAAATGTCGAACTAAAAATACGGAGGCGTTAAATCATTGTTAATCATTCTTTTAAGATAACTGCCGATAAGACATGTATAAATATATATTTGGAACGGCTGGAGCTGTTTTGTGGAAATATGTTTCACGAGATAATATCCCATAGCCAACTTTACGACTGTTTCTTCTACCGTTAGGCTGGTAGCTTTTACTAGTAGCTGGTAGCGTTAAGCTGGCTTTCTACTATTAGTTCTGAACTGCGCTAAATCTAATACAAAAAATACATGGAAAAAATGGACTGATCTAAAGGCTTTCATCACATGAGAAATTTGGAGGCAAAACTGTAATCTGCTTAACCAAATCAATGAAAACTTACCTATCATGCAATATATAAAATTTAAAGTTGTTTTCATGCCCAATTTTAAAACGACAGGAAAGCATATGAGATTAAATGATTGAATTAAAAAAAGCAAGCAAATAAATCTTAGCCTAAATATCCGTTGCCACATCTTAATCCTCCTATTACTTGAAGCACGTGCATAAAAGATTTTGCCAACGCAATGAATACTAAAGTGAAAAATTGTCTGGGAGAAATTTCCTAGGAAATAATTCTAGCTTATCTCAACCGTAAAAAATTGCAAAAGCGCGTGAATAAAAAGATTTAAGGAAATAATGAGATTGGTTTGAATCTTATTTACAGCAAAGAATCATTGCTACCTTGGTGTTTTAAAACTTTTGAAACAACATTAATTAAAATGAACAAAATGTCGCATGGAAATAAGATTGGTGTCATTCAAACGCTAATTTTTCTTTTTTTTTATCTTGCAGATGATGTAAAATGATTTTTGCGCGATAACAGCTCCAAACTAATTCCGGAAAATGTTAAAATTTAAGATACTTTTAAATTAATTGAATTCTAATTAAAATTTCGAAAATTCATTTCTGAGGAGCACCTACTACCCAAGAAGGACCGCCTGCCAAATTCTCATAATTTTCTAGGCCTCGAGGTTTCGGAAATTTTCGTGATAAGTGAGTGAGTCGGTATTTTCCTTTTATATATATAGATTAGCTGATTAAGACACTGATTGTTGAAAGTTTAGTTGAAAAAAAATGACTCCAAACATTGTTCAACAAAAATATTGTATTGAGAAAACGAGCCCCATCTTGCTCTCTTTCTGGGCTGTGTGGAGGTGAGCTTCGCTGAAAGACATTTAACAAAATGAACATGAATGCTTTTTTTATGTTCAGGATTCTTGGCAGTAATGAGAAGCCTCAAAAATATTTGTTAAAATAAAAGAAATATATGTAAAACTGCACACTGTGATAAATGAAAGAAACTTCTTGCACTATTAATATAGAATAATTTCATTTACAAATTTGAGACATATTTCCAAATAAATTAACGTTAATAAACATTATATTATTTATGAAATATTGCTCAGTTTCTGTCCTCCATGATTTTTTTTGACTTGAAAAGATCGCACAACGCCTGGTAAATCTTAATACTAGTATACAAATAAAAAAATATTGTAGTCATTGATTTAAAAAAATATAATCATTCCTAGAAACTTCTTGTGCTTCAGATTAATAAGAGTACTACCCCGTTTTATTATTAAATTATGATTTAGTTTTAATAAATGCTCGATGTCACTTTTAATACTATGCAGCCCAGTAATAAAATAATGAATCACACAAATAGATTATCCCCAATACTAATAAAGGAGAATTTGTGTATGTCTCTGTGTGTGCTGGTGCTCATCAAGCAGCATCGCTGAATCTAAAGCTACGAAATTTCTGCACAAGAGCACTTTAGGTGGAATTCGCACCTTGAGCAGTTTTTCGAAATTTATTAATTTAAAAATAAAGAAAAATGTTAGCTTTTTCCCTTTTTATAACTTCCGAACTATTATCCTAATTTTACTGCTCCTAAAAATAATAAAAAATTATCTTTACAATGACACCAATTGAGTTACCGTACAATATTTTCTCTAATTTTAATAAATTTTTAATAATTTTATTATATATAACTTATAATTATTATTATAAGTTATATATATTAAAACTTATATAAACTTTAATTATTACAAGAAACTCAAATCGTCTTTTGAATGTTTCATTATTGTATTTTTATCGTTCATTGTTTCTTATTTTATTTTTATTATTTCACATTTAATTTCATGTTTTATTTTCATTATTGAAAGCAAAAAATATTCTATTATTAAAAATATACAACATCAAAACCTAATGAATTTTACTTTTTTTTATTTAACTAATTTTTTCTGTGAAATCTGTAAACAAAAGTCCTCTTGAGAAAAATAATTATATTAGAAATAATCTAGTGTTGAATGATTATGGTTGCTATAAGCGAATTTTTTCACAAACTGTTTTTATTTAGGCTAACATGTTGCTGAACTTAATCGTTCCGAGGCTTCTTAAATTTTGGAATCAAATGCATTTACTGAATGAGGAATATGAAGAGGTTGCCGCCGGGCACATGTAATTATATGTTGCATGACAATGGACAGTAATTTGACTCCAATAGGGACGTTCATATAAACAATGAATAGAACAGGTGCAAGGTTACAGGTGAAACAACAACAAAGTAATGTGGTTCTGCGTTAAATATCCATCACAATTTGAAATATAAAATTACTTCTTCCAAGGAGTCCCGAATATCAAATTACATAACAGATTCATTAGAAATTATATTCCTGTCGAAAGTTAATGCCGTGGATGCATATTAGCTTATTTTAAAATACTCTTGCTAAAATGATTGTACCGGTTTTCTGGAAATCTGTTAGCAAAATACTTTGAAGTGGTGCTATAATCTCTTGTAGCCACTCCATGTGACTTTCCTTTATTTTTTGCTCCCCAGTATATCCCTCGAGATCGCATGCGCGACTAGAGATAGAATTGGTGTATATAAAAAATGAATAAGTCTGGGAATAAGAAAAATGATGCTTTAATTAGTTACAGAACATAAATGACGAACAAATATAAAAATTAAAAAAATCGGTATCGATATCACGTTACGAACCTTTGGTTTGTATATTTTGTTCATTTGAACGAGTCTTTTTTTTTATTCTTAGAAATCTTCTGCATTATCTCTTCAATTCATCTTACAAACTGTTAAAAGTAAAAAAAGCAAGTTCTTTAACAATGTTTTAGCTGCCTGGGCTTATTTCCATCAAAGCAAATTCTTTTTCCTAATAGGCATCAGAAAACTCTGAATGGTTCAGTCCAGATGACTTTTCATGAATTCTTTCCACTTTCTTCTACCGAACCAATTCAAAAGGTTTAACACAGGAATTCTCGAAGATATGGATAATAAATGAACGAAACAGCATATGTCAAGCCCCAGAAATAGAGATAGTAGCAACCTGTGTAAAACAAAAAGATACTTAATACAAATATTAAAAGAGGCAAATTGAGATTAAAATTGACTTGATTTATTAGAATAGCTGCCTCATGGTTCAGCTTGATCGACGGGAAATAAAATTTCAACTGAATCTATTACATAATTTTATATTATGTCTCTTAAATAAAATTGTTTTAAACTTCCAAATTGCTATACATTTAATGTTCTTTTCGCAGCCTTGCACTTGTTCTTGTTCCCACCTGCTAATAACGTGCACACACCTCTCCCTTATTATTAGTAAAAGATATATTGTATTCGATATTTTCTCTGTGAATCTGCGTCTTCTTACCTATGCAGCTTTTCACAGTAAGCACTCTACAGTACCAGCAATTGTTCCACCAGCAATGTCAATGCGTAACCAAGGTCGA
>BGPR01011387.1:0-18527 GCA_013235015.1 Araneus ventricosus
GTATGGGTGTGTACGATGAAGTATGGGTGTGTACGATGAAGTATGGGAGTGTACGATGAAGTCGAGGGAAGAAGTCTCGCACTGATTATAAAATGCTAAATGAGCTAGTTTATGTTAAGAGGATGATAATATGAGTGTAAGTCATTAAGTCACAAAAGATAAGAAAAAAATAATTTACCATGATAATCACTTGGAAACAATTTTATTTTTCAACATAATCTCCACCAATGTTGATGCACTTATCCCATCGTTTTATCACCGCCCCAATTGCAGCTGCATAAAATTCTTTGGGTTGCTGTCTCATCCACAGTAGGACTTCGTGTTGAACGTCGTCATCATCTCATCGTCGTCGTCAGATAAAAATCGCTGACGAACCGGACTTGGCCCCAAGCGATTTTCATCTGTTTGGTCGACTAAAACAACATCTTGGAGGCAAACACTTTGTAGATGGTGACGACGTTCAACACGAAGCCCTACTGTGGATGAGACAGCAACCCTAAGAATTTTATGCAGCTGCAATTGGGACGCTGATAAAACGATGGGATAAGTGCATCAACATTGGTGGAGATTATTGTTGAAAAATAAAAAAATTTTCCAAGTGATTATCATGGTAAATTTTTTTTTCTTATCTTTTGTGACTTGCTCTCATACAAACCATCGAGAAATTTGAAATTTAGTATTTTTGGACCAATAATGAACAGCACATTTGTATAATCAAAGTAATTTATTCGTTTTATACTGTCAATTTGTAGTGCATTCACCCCTTTAACAAGTGTAAGGATAATACAAATGTCAAGACATTTGCTTTCAAACGCCTTTAACTTAACGTTCCGAAATTCGCTTTCATTCGACATTTTCCAGAATCTATGACGGGACTGGAATACAATGCGAATCACTGTACGAGTTAAGTTTAACCAGACGTTGGTTTCTGGTGTAGGCGAAATCGAACTCAAGTGATAGAGAAACCTTGATAGTCAATTCTTTGTTTTTTCAAATGACTACGTCATGCTGCCATTTAGGGCATACAAGTTTATTATTATTTTGCTTTTGTCTAAATTTAGCATTCACGAATCTGTTTTTCATTTCATTAAATACTGGTATTAAAAGGTCATACATTCACCTTTTAACAATTTTAACTTTTTTCTCTCCTTAAATGATGCAGCAATTCAGTGGGAAGCTGACAGGACCGCAAAAAAAATTTGAATTAAGAACTGGATCTAATAATAAGTACAGCGCAAAAGAAAAGAATTTTTAAACTAAAAAGAGCAGTAGAAATTTTTAAATTTTTAACGGTTTTAATAATTGCCGTATTACTAATATAATAGCCCAGATCTCTCGGTAACGTGCTGACGTCACTAACAATAAAACTCGCGCCATAGCACTGCGAGACGTTAAACAGCATTATTTCATTGTTAGAGAAACTAAATTTCAGTAATTTTTAATTTAAAAGATGAATTGTCGTTCTCATTTCAAATTTAATGGCTCTAAAATAGTGAAATAAAATTTGCTGTCGATTGATGTAAAATTTATCTCGCTATGATCAATAGTTCCCGAGAAATTTTAAATTATATTAATCGTATATTTCAAATTAATTTCCGTTTTTTAATAAAATAGTAAATTACGTTAGTGGTATATTATGCGCGTGATACAGTTTGGACGCCACGATGCCCGACGGATTTCACGGATGGATACCACGATGGATTTTTTGGATGCCACGATGATTTTTTTAATAAAGAAATATGTTAATAAAAAAATTTCCTGTCGTAAGACATATGTTTAATTTATTTGTTTTCAATGTTAAACATTTTTCTCGCATATATATCTATTTAAACACGTCAAATTTGACGGGAAATCTCTCGAATGAAGAGGCAATTTGCACCCGTCATACCATGACTGGTGATTTTCTAGTGATTAAATAATGCTAACAAGTAATTGTATCTTTTTAATCTTAAAAATATTTTATATAATTTTAATAAACAGTATACAGCCCTTTTGAATATAACAATTGTGCAATAATATTTCGAAATTAACAATTCAATTCACACATAACCTGTTCAAAGTATTTTTTTTTAAAGTTTTTATTGCTTTTTTGATTGAATATACTTCAAGCAGTAAAGTCTACGAATAAATTAAGGGTCTTAAAAAATTAACCGCCTAGGATCACCAAACGACGCATTCAACTAACGAGGAAAAAAAGAATTAGAGATGAAATTTTTTTGCAGTTTTTAGTCTTGACTTCAGATTTATCGAAACGAATTCAAATTTTAGACAACAGTTTACCTTTCACTACCAGTTTCACATATGTGGCGTCCAGATTTTCTCGCCTGATCCTTTCGACACAAACACGTGACGTCCCGATTTTCTTATCTGAGCTCGGTCTCACAAATGGGAGGGGTGTTTAATGTCGGTTCATGATAATTGTTTGAACCAAATCGTGCCGCACACTGATGGATTATCAGGGGTTCCCAAACCTTTCCCCCTCGCGTACCCCTTGATTATTCTTTTTATTTTCGCGTACCCCCACTAACATATCCAACTCCCCCCCCCCCAAACCACCCATCTATGCAAAAAAAAGTTATCATTAATGTTAGCTTCAGTTTCTTGAAAGTGAAATGACTCTAATTAATAACATTTGCAGAACTTATTTTTGATTTTACATTTTATTCCATTTTTTACAATAGTAGTATTAGTTCAACGCCCAAGCAAATTAAAATAGTATTGTGTAATTATTTTGTTCTAATTTATAAGGATAGTTAAAAATTACACTTCGTAATAACCAAATATTTAAGTGATATATTGTTAAATGGCAAGTACTCACTTGGAGAAACAAAATTCTCTAGCTTTTTCTAATTCCTTGTGTTTTCTTGCTTCCGCCATTAACAACTTTGATTTCGCGTACCCCCAGTGGTACGCGTACAACAGTTTGGGTAGTTAATTTTTAATTTTCAGGTACACAATTTTTCCTAAATTGGGGGGGGGGGGAGAATTTGCCGTTTATGCTCCACCAATAAACGGTTCTCTGATGGTAGGTATTCCAGCTAAAGATGTAAAGCAACTACAGGACTACTAATTAGGTTATGCATACAAATAACACATATTTCACTTTGAGAAAATGTTCACTTTTCCTTTCCAATTTAATTCATTTCCTCCACAATTGGTATCGGATTTAAATAATGAAACACCTGAATTGTGGTGGCGAATTTTCTCCCGAGGTCTTGGTAGCAAATGGATTAATAGGAAATTCAAGGGACCCGAGGAAAAAATTATCGACAAATTCAAATTATCAAAGTTCGAATTACCCAACTTCTGTATAAAACATGATTATAAAATGAAAGAAAAAAATGGTCGGGAAAGGAATCGCCTGTATTGGGAAAATATTTTAAATCGTGAATAATAATCCTTTTAGAATACTATAGAGACTGCTACCTAGCTATAAATCAATTAAACCTGTAAGTTAAACATCTATTACTTGTCCATTTCCACGAATTCTTTTGAGCATTGTCTTTACCAAAATCATTGCAACATCCAAGGCAAATACATATTCTGAAGGCGTAAAAATGACAGAATTAGTTTTGGGATCAAACTATTTTATCGTTATTAAACTAATTTGGGTAACTTTTACGAAACGTATGTATAGTCTGACCACGGATTCCGAGATTACCTCTTTTGGACGATTTTACACCAGACAGGGATGTCAGGCAATGAGTCATATGAGCGCATTTCCGGAGTTCTTTGTTAGATCACGCTCAGTAAAAGGTAAACATCACCCTTCCATTCTTCACTTCCCCTTATTTTGATGAAAATAACTCCGCGCGGCCCATGCGCCAAAGCGCGGAAGGTTTTCGAATCCGTTGCTATAGAATATAGACGCTGAATTACTGTTCTTTAGTATTTTGTTAATATTTGTAATGATTTTTTCCCTCTTGTCCTTTACCATATAATTTCTGTGGAACAATTTATTGGAAAACCATATTTGGACAATTGTTATTGCTTCCAAGTGGCTTTCCCATAGATTTATCCAAGGGAAAAAGAAAGTTAACGATAATTTTTCTAAGAAAATCTAATTATAATTGAGCTTCATTTTTAACTGCTAGCTATAATTGAGTCACTCAGAAGCCAAAGAGGATAAGTCCATTTTTTGATGTCTTCTAATTTTTGTAAATTTTGATGGAATTAATAACAATATTTTTAGTTACTAAAAGATTCACTCGTTGCTTCATTAGAGGACTTTATATACTTTCACTAATCAAATTAATAAACCAAAAATTTTAAAAATTTATTGTATTAAAAAATTGAATTTTCTCAATTTTTTTTCTGGACTTGTCCGCATTGGCTTCTGAACGACTCAATTGTGCATAAAATATTTTCAACCTACACTGACTATAATTAATAATGCTATGTTTTAATTTGATATCTTGCATATCTGCTACAAAATCAGAAAAAAGAAATGTGCTTCAACATATTTTCGTCGGACATGTATATATTTTTTTTAAAAAAGGAGAAATTAAAAGAATAATTATTATTTAACTGTTTATCAATGCAAAATACCGCAGTATAAGGTATTCAAAAGGAGCATGTGACGCTTTTTCTCGGTAATATTAAATTTTAACTTAACTGTGTAGCGGTTACAATCAGCTGCCTTCTCCTTTCTATGGTAGGTGGCGCTACTGGAGCCACCTTTTTCCCATGATGCCTCTCTGTCATTCTTGTCTGTGTGCTTGTATCGTGATGTTGTTCTCTGTCTTGTCTTGTGTCTTGTAACTTTAATGTTCTGTGCTGTGGAACGTAGCCTAATAAAAAATGGTTCCTAAAATTGACTGGATTCTTCAGCAGCACTACACACAAACTTGAATCTCGTCCCTCTATAACTGTTAACAAACTTAATTTAAAGTTTAAGCCAAACTACATGTTGTTAAACGCTTCCTGTAAATTTCTTTTCTTCGTTTACAGGACAAAAATAACTTGCATTGTTAATTTAAATATTTTGAATATTTCCTATAAAAACTCGGAAAAGCAAAATTCAGGGGTTATAATTAGATTCTCAAAAATGATTCTACTTATTATGTTGCATAAAATAACGTATAATACAGAATTAAACTTTGAGTTTCTGGTCTCGGCTGCAAAACTGCAGGATTTTAACCCTCTGAGCGCCCAGTTATTTTGAACTTTTAGCTATCAGGTTAGAAAACTTAGCTTTTAAAGTGAATGAATCGATCTTTTTTGTATCTAATTACATCTCTGAAATCTTAAGTATACTTTATGCATGATTGTTTAAGAAAACATAAATACGAGCTGTCTGCTTTTGAACTGAACATGAAAAACGGGAAAAAAGTTTGCGCTGCTCTGAGTGTTAATTACCGATATATAACTTTCGCTGTTTCGGGAAAAACCTCCTTAAAGGTAATTTTGGCTGAGATCAGCTTGCAACAAAGGGAAAAAAACCACTCGCTAGTTTTGATTAAGCTTGTCATCGCAAAAGTTATAAGGTTATGTATTTCACCTTGACCCGACTAGTTTGAAGGAAAGTTTTTTTCAAAAGTTGTAATTTATTTCTGCAATTATCCTTTCATAGCCAGTAGAGGTGTAATCTTGAATTTTATTTTCTCAATTTTCCTATTTGAATTACCTTATAAGTTAAGAAAAGTTTGCAATATGAGAAAAAAAAAGTATCTTTGCGCTCTAAATGTGCCTGTTGAGATCTGAAAGAAATCTCGTCTGTCCAGCGTTCATTGTTGGCTATTTGACAGAAACCTCACTTTTACATTATTTCTTGGGTTATTTGTAGTGACTAACTTTAAAAACCTGTCTTTTAATTTTTTAAATTTAAACGACAGGTAATCATTTTTAAAAACCTTCTACTAGATTTTAATACTTTTTGTCGCCTCTTCTTTAAAGCTACCACATTAAAAAAATATTTATACTAGAAGGTCCTAACTTCCTTAGTTGGAGAAAAGAGCATTGCAAACTATAAAATACTAAATTTTATGAAATACAACTCAGTCTTAGTTCAGTTGTATTTTAAAGTATGTGCCTACCTTCGGAGCACTTTTTTTTTGAGAAGGGAAATTTTTATTCAACACTTATGTGTTCAGTTATAATGGGGTATAAAACTGTGAATTCAAATGCCATTTTAATGAACATTTTTTTTCATTTTCGAAATTTTCGCCATTTTTGCTCGAAATTTAGTAAAAATTGACGTTTACGCCAAACTTTCTATAACAAATTCTAATGCATGTATTTCACTTTTTGTTTCAATAATATATTTACCTATGTCGTGAAGCATAATATTTAGAGAAACACGTAAAGTTACTGAGATGTACCAAAGTTTGTATTCGCAACAGAATTTTACAAAAAGCTATCAATTTTTCAAATAAACATAGCTCTAAAATAAATAATTGTACACTTCAAGCTATATTTGAGGTTCACAAAGATGTATAGAATATAGTGGTAAAATTTCATTTGAATATATTAAACACTTTTTAAGAGATGAAATTTATCTCAATACAAAAAAAAAAAACGAAAACATTTTTCCAAAAAACGCAAATAAAGATTTTCACGTCCCACAAAAAATTATGCACATAATTTAACAACTTAAAATTCTCAGTATTTGTAAGTCAAGCCTTCTTTGACGTAATTTTTAATTAATTTTGATATTCTTTTAATTTTTTTCTTGATAATTTTGTTTTTGGTTCTACTTGTCGCTTCGATTTCTCAATTCTCTCAATATCAACTTTTATGTAGTTTTTTTTTTAATAATTTCTGGTTCAAGTTTTACATTAAGATGTTTAAATACAGGTACCAGCCCTATATCGACCGAGTTGAATAATAAAACTATCTTAGTATTTAACAGTGAAGGGAGCGAAATTTTCTTTAGGTAAAATATCACATAAGTAGAGAAACAGTTGCCAGATACGTCTCAAACAATAATAAAGAAGTAAAACTTAATTATATATTTAAAAAGTAAATTATACATCCACATTGTTTAAGAGTAAAGAAATATCTAATTAGATACGTTACTTACAATTCTGTGGCTTAGTTTCGGTTTCAAAAATTTTACTTCTGGTTCATAATTTGGGAAATAACTTTGCTTCTAACTATCGAAGAAACTAAAGTAAACCATTTTTGGAATCCTAAATATATGGAATTTAATAGAAAATAAACAATTTCGAAACATTTCATGAAAACTGCGATTTTAGAGTAGGCACATACCCATGAAAGAAAAATGAGCACGGTGAATCCTTAGTTCATCTTTTTTATCAATTTTAACAGTATATTTATTTCCCGCTCTAAAATATATACCTGAAAATAACAAATATAAACAGTTATTAAGATTTCTACTCTCTTCGGCGCATTTCTTTAATTCTGGACCTTAGCATAGTGTGGCCAAACATTTAACAATCAAATGCGTGCGATTGTTTTTTCAGCTTCTGTTTCACCATCTCTTATATCCAACTTTAGTGGGATGAAACAACAGCTGTGTGGAGTCCATTCAGGTTGAAAAAGACCCTTTTTTTTAACAATATCACATCCTGCGAGGCCTGTGTCAACAATTTGAAATAGTTCGAAGCCGTAAATGTGCGGAGGTCATTTCCTGTAATCTAGAAGTTGTTTATTCTTTGAAGAATACACGTGAAATGTACCGTGGTGAGGTTTCTCCGGATTGGAATGGGCGATTTGTTGAATGGGTCTTTTCTTTTTATTTTTAAATGGAAGTGATTATTTGCAGGTACTGTACCTATGGATTACTTGCAGGTTTTGTGAAATTCAACATGCTTCTGTAAGAATCTTGAAATGTGATTTTTGTGTGTTTGAGATTCTTAAAAGAAAGGCTACTTTGCGAGAATTTTCAGTGTTTCATCGGAGTCTGCGACGTTTTTCTTTCTCATTTAATTTGGTTTTGAGTGCGAGATCCGAACTCTTTAACTACATTTTATTAACATTTACGTTTTCTACTGCAAATATCGTTGGTCCAGTTGTAAGGTGCCGGTTTGGTAATCAAAAGCTCGCTGTAAGTAGAGGTGTTCAAAAAATAACCAAGTGTTACCCAGACGTTCGGAATTAAGTGATTATATTTTTTCCATGCTTCTAAAATGTATTTTTAAAATATTCAGTATATTGTTATATTATTCAATACTACATCTTATTCAATATAGTACAATATTATTTAATATGGTATAATATTATACAGTATTATACAATATTATGAAAAAAACATTGTACAATATTGAAAAAGTCTTACGCTTTACACTGTTTCAATATTGGGTAAAATATTGTACAATATTCCTTTTTCGAATTTTATGATATTAGACAATATTATGTGCTACCTGGGGATGAGCTCCAAAGCACCTAAAGATGTCTTACGAGATTTTAAACTTCTCTTTCCAGCTGACGGAAATCCAAAGTCAATAGTTGAAATTCTGCTATAATCCCATTTACATGGAAGAAAATGCAGAAATAACCGTCGGTAAAAATTTTAACAAAGGGTGAAAGGCTACAGAAGGAAACTAAATGACCCCGTACCTCTTCATATCACGACCGAGTGGCGTGATCGTAAAGTACTTGCCCACTAACCGAAAGGTCGTGGGATCAAATCTACCTAGCAATTTAGGTGCTTTTTTGTACTCGCAAATGTAAACAATCTGTTTAGAATTTGAATTTTTGTTAATCATGCTTAAAAGCAATGTCTATAAATTCAATATTTGATTTTGCTCTTTTTTTCCCTAAACCTTGTTAATTTTCAAGCATATTTAAAATAACTCTATTCTTATTCCGTTTGTTTTCCCTACCCAATGCTTGCATGTGTTCGAAATTTAAAAATATTTAAATATCTGTTACGAGGTCTCTTCAGTTAGTTCTATAGAAGGAAAAATTGAACTTGATAGATCGTACACTGCCTAATAAATAACAATTTAACCATAGATACAGCACCTACCAATTTCATTATCCAAAAATAGGTAGAATTTCTGCAAGGAATCTAGGTAATAAATAGCATCTCGCTACCGCACTTTCTATCAGTGGATTAAAAATAAACAATTCAATATTTATAGAAACGAGAAAACTTTGAATCTAAGTCGAGCAATGAGAAATAATGTTGAGAATTATACTTAAATCTTTTTCAAATTATTAAAATTAAAGAAAAACTTCACGAAAACTCAATATTTATTCTTAAACTCTAAGTAACGTTTTATCCGCTAATATTTTACTCGTCGAGACTAATTCCACTTGATCTAGTATAATTAATCATGTCCGTGATTCAAGAACTCAGAAAGGAAGCCAACAGCACACAGTGTTCCTCAGGCGGTCACCCTCCGAAGTACCGACCGCGACTGAAGCTACTTAACTAGGAGGATTAGGTAAGAACCGGCCATTGGCTCACTGTACCTGCAAATAACGTTTTATCCACAGGTACTGTACCTGCAAATAACGTTTTATCCGTAGGTACAGTACCTGCAAATAACGCTATCCTTTTTAAATTTGTCTTTTGCACATGGAAGAATGGTATTCTCTAAATGTTTGATACCAATCGTGCAAAATTATTTTTGTTTAACTATACTTTCAACACATGAAATACTATTTATTATTTCGGAAATGGTGGGAACTGGAATCTGTCTTGAAACATAATAGATTCATGGCGTACGAAACGCATAAAGGGAGTTGTGCAAATTTAAATTTAGAATCCTCTGAGCATTTTACATTTGGAATAGGTGAGAGTGTCTTCCCTCGACTCTCTCGTATACGTACGCAGTATACCGCGTTTTATGTTGAGCTTCGTAGTACAGTTAACTCCTTCGCTTACAACAACGTCCGACACGTGCATAGAATTACAGAATTTTTGCTATTTAAATCCGTAATTAAGTCAACGTAACAACAATCGATTTAAAATACAAACATCACTTAAATGCCTCAATTTATCCATTACGATCTTAAATGGATTGAAATAATAAAAAAATATCCAAAATGGGTGGTGTCGTCTAATGAGGAGATTAAATAAAACGGTTTAGCAAGTGGTTAAGAGAATAGTGTTGCACAAAGTCTTAGTGTGGGTGTATGGTGTAAACAGTCCAACACGCAGGATAATGGAGAATGAAGATTTATTTACAAATATGCAGGAAAACACGTAGCACAGGTACAGGAAACAATAGTCCTTGCACAGATTACCAATGTAAATAGACAACAAGTCCCAGGTAATGACAGATCAGGACTTTGATATCTAACAACACAAACAGTCAGCAAATAACTAGTAACGACAATAACAGCTCAGCTCACCAGCTAATTAGCTCACACAGCGGATAGAACTCCGAAGACGTTCACGCTTCAAAGCGAAGTAACCAGTCGATCAAAGACGCTCTGCTGAACTAGGTACCGTCCTTAAATATTCTCTCCGACAGGCCGTGACGTCACATGGTGTTTTCTCGCGTATTCTTTTTCTAGTAGAAATATCGAGAAAAGGGTTGCATTTTCGGGAATCATCTATTTGTCGCCAAGGTCGCCAAATTTGTCGCCAAATCACCAAAATGGTCGCCAAGGTCATGCGTGCCATAAGAGTCGCTGAGGTCACTCCATGCTTAGCCTTGTAAAACTCTCTTCCCAACCATAAGACTTGCATTGCTGGGAAGCGACTTTCCATGATTGTAACAATAGAATATTTTTGCAATCATCGTTCAGCCGATTGAGTACAGATTTACAATTTGATATCAAGATCACATACCAAATTTAATTTATTTAGCTAGTTGCGTTGTTGAGTTATCGTGTTCATATGTATCTAAAATATTATAGAAATCTACAATTTTGGTGTGAAGACCACCGCAGTCAAGTTTTATCCGTATTAAACTTGTTGCGTTCATACACACAGTCCAAAAGGCATAATTTCAAAAATGAATTTTTCGGTCTCGGGGAGGTCTAAAACAGGAGATGCATGAAAATCTCGGAAGTAAAATTTTTTGATAATTACAATATTTTCTCTTTCTATATTTCGTATACGAGAAAATAAAAAGGACGTAACGTCACAAGCAAAGAGTGAAATAACAACGTGCCGTTAGATGTTTGAGTAAGCTACCTTTTGTCTCGTGAATTGTCTCCATTTACCACTGCTGCGCTCCAACTAGGGTGATTACGCTGGTTATTCAATTCCTACTGTTAGTTTACACTCTCACTATATATATTTATTTATATATATATCTTGTTCAAATTTTAAATCGTTAATAAAATACTTTTTATTCATCCACTCGAGTTCAAATACATTTTTTAAAACTTGTAGTGGATGACACTTGATGTTAATACATTTTTTATTAATTAAATTTAATTAATTAATTAATTAATTAGATCGCTGGCAAAAAAATTCTTTTTCAGATTTTTTTCATTTGGTTTCTAGTTTGAGTCAAGGAGGGAACAAAATGGAAAATGAAACATGTGAATAAATAAACAGTACATAAGATGCAAGGTAGTAGCACTGTAGATTATGCAGTAATATATCTAGGACGAAAACTCTTCGCAGCAGGTCAAGCATATGTCGCCTTGAGTCGTGCGAAATCATTAGAGGGACTATTAATTGAAGAAATGGACTGATCGAAATTCACTGGAAAGGTTCCTTGCAAT
The DNA here is from genome assembly GCA_013235015.1 of Araneus ventricosus. Taxonomy (NCBI): domain Eukaryota; kingdom Metazoa; phylum Arthropoda; class Arachnida; order Araneae; family Araneidae; genus Araneus; species Araneus ventricosus. Next base: position 11,596 of record BGPR01011387.1, read on the forward strand.
GATGAAGCATTAGAAGAGATGGATAGAATGAGAAATTATAGACCACCATCAGTTTCATAAATTAGAAACTGAAAAAATAGAAAGCGAATAAATAGTAACAAACAAAAATAATAGTCCAACACCATACATAGAAAGAAAAATGGAAAATTGCAAGGAAATTCGCTTTCTATTTTGCCACTTAATATTTCGATTCTGTCATATGTATATACATATTTATATTAATTGTAATCATTTAATAAAAAGTAACTAAAATAAAATTTTTCTTTGTTGACCCAAGTAGGAATTGACTTTAAATTTTTTATATTACTTGTTTATGCAAACAACTTTAAAATGGAAATAAAATGTTCAAATCCGCTGAAAGATTTTAAAGCAGTAATATTTACTTTGAATCTCTGTTTTCAATTTAGATAGTTCATGCGTCTCTCTCCTTTCTCTCATAAGAATAAAGTATTGCACTTTCATACACTGTAAAAAAAATCCCGTAAAATTTACGGTTTTAAACCGGCAGCTGGGTTGGTTGTGCAAAACCGTAAAAGTTACGAAGTAAATCCGTAGGCACAACGGTTCTTTACCGTATGAAATTAAGTTTTCTCCGTAAAAATTAAGTAATCGAAGTGACGTCATCGACTGAATCGAGTTGTTTTTCTCCTTCTGTTCGAGTTGAAATGTGCTGATGTGTATTATCAATTAGGAATATTAATTAATCAAGGCTTAATTATTAATTTCAATTAGTTTAATTAATATAATTCTTAATTGAACGATTTCGATGCAAGATGGTGACAAAACTTCTAACTCCTTCGAGCCGGGGATCGAAACCGTGTTCATAGAAATAAAAGGCAGCTGCTGTAACCACTAGACCACCGGAGACTTCATAAAATGAAGTAAAAATAATCTATTTGAGTTTTAAAGTCACTATAGCTCTAGTGACGCCACCTAGTGGTGTAAAAATCAACTATTGCCAGAACATGTGTTTTAAGGTTAGCTTTCATGAGTGACAACAGGTTACTGCAACATGTGTAAACAATAGCGGAGATGGAACCCTATTAAAAACATGAAATGAATGCAATTAAATTACATTTAAGAAAAAGGAAAATTATCATACGGAAAGCAATACCGTATGACGAAAAATAGAATTTGAACTGACGGTTTTAAACCGTTTATGGCTGGAGCGGAAAACGGTGAAAAACCGTTTTGTCAACAAAACAGCTTTAAACCGTCAAATATACGGAAAAAGACCGGGAAAAAAACGGATATTTTTTACAGTGTACTACTTGCAACAGCTTCATTTTATGCTATAAAAGCTACTGTTTTCTTTAGAATTGGAAATTTAATATTATTAACCGATGTGACGAACCTTTCATGTCGCGTCGTCTAGATTCAGACTCCATATCAAACAAGAATGCAAAACATAACCATCCTCGCAAAGAGAATAGGTGAACGGTGTATTAAGCGAGATATATTTGAATGAATTTGACTTCTTTTCCATTGGAGAGAGTGAAAGTATGCGTCATGAAACATTCTTGAAATTTGAAAATAAAATAACTGCTACAGTAATCAAATAGTTAGGTAATCCACGTTTTGCTTGTCTGGCGGCATGAAATTGCCTAATTATAATCCTAAAATATTTAGCATGAATTCGTGATTGAAATATATTTAACATGAGAATAGATTTCTCTCTGTATTATCACTCAGAAACTCTTGGCTAAATTTAAATATAACCTCTTGACGATAAAACTTTACACGATGTATTCTTTCAAAATGTTTTGCATAAATAATGTATCGTATGAAATTCTGGCAAAAGCGATTTGAAAATTTAATAAATGCATGCAGCCCTTTTGAGGTAAAAATTTGGCAAGAGCATCAATATTTTTTCTGCTCTTCCATTCGATTTCAAACAGGTGTAGAATGTATTAAATAAAATGTCGCCTCTGTTTCCACTGCTATTTTGAAATGCGGTAGAAAGTTATTCTTTAATAAAACTGCCAACAGCTGAGCGCCGTACATTTAATGAGCTCCATTTCGTAATGAAATCCGATTTTCGTAGACTGGCAATCGGAGATGGTATGACAGAAAGAATTTTTGATGTTTGGTGAAAAACAACTTCCTTTTAAAATATATTCAAACGAGATCCTCCGTTTTAGAAACCTTGTTCGTGAACGCCTCGACATCCTGCTATCAGGATTAATTGGTTTGTTAGACAGTCAAAGTTCATACGAATAGCCAACAAAAATCCATGACCTCGCTCCATATGATTTTTTTCTATAGGAATGTGTGAAGGGAGAAATTGATCAAATAAAGACTGGATCAGCTAGAACATGCCAATCAGTTTTCGGTATATTCTAACAGATATGTTACGCGAATTCCTGCTTATATCAGTCAGAAATGTTCCTGAAAGCAGGTGGGCAATGCTGTTAGCTTTATGATATTTCAACATTTGTATCGGTGCGCATTTTTAACGCTGTCCTATTCTAACGTTCACTAAACGAAACTTGTCCATCAACAGCGTTCAGTTATTAAGGAAATTATTAAAAGTTCCAGGTGTAATCCAACCAGTACACGGCCCAATAAGTCCCTATGACTTACAGAGAATTGACATCCAAAATACAGGGTGTCTAAATATATATTATCATAATAAAAGGGAATAGAGATAAAAATATACATGTATAATGGAGCAGGTTTATAAATGCGAAAATTCATTTCACACCAAGCTGTTCAGTGTTTTATTTTACCCTTTCCAGACGGCGCACTGTTTTGGAGACCATCTCCAGAAGCCGAAGTGTGTTTTTGCTTTATATTGACCATTTTTAATTAAAAAAACATGTTTGCAATAGAAAGCGGTCACTTCGTAACTCACTTCGTACAAATAAGATGATTGAACACCATATGTGCAGGTCGCTCCTCAGAATAGTTTGACGTGGAAACGTCTTTCCGCTCGTCGGTCGAACTTTCTTGCGTGACAAAGTACCGTAAAAATACCCAGCCCCGGGTTGCCCTCAAAAGGAATTTTTTTTTTAAATATCGTCATCTGCCCTTCTCTCAGTATCTTCACTAACTTCAGTTTCAAGCTTTTTAATTTCATTTTCATAATAATCTTCCGAATCAGTTTCCTCAAAAATCTCATCAAGTGTATCATCAATCTAACAGTTCTGTATTCATGCTCATGTCTTCCTCAACAAAAGGACATAAATGTTTATTATATTTTTTAGCTTCAAATTAATTCATTGCAACAATAATACAGAATACACCGATATCATAAATGCATAAAAAAAATACATTTGTAGCAAAATTTGTTGTGCACTTTTTGAGGAAGGACAGGACTTAGAAAAAGACTGTCCTTCCAAAAGGAGGACGGATGGACACCTTAATTTTCGGGACTAAATTGAAACCAATACCAATTTTATATGTTTACACATTTCTAAGATTAATTTTTATTTTAAACCAGTCTTATCCCGACGGCTGTTTTTCCCATACTGACTGATAATTGCAATTCAATCTCATTGCATACACTGTGTGCTAGCCGTCTTTTTGACTCGGAAATGCATGGTACACACAGTGTACAATCCGTCTCGAATGGGCTAAATTCTCTTCGAGTTCATTTGTTTTTAATTATCTGAGACTGTTCTCCTGATTCGGCCTCCAAAACTAAACTCTTTTGCATTGCTGAAACATCAAATGAAACGTAATTCCATTTTGGAAGGAATTTTTCTTTTTCGCCTCGTTTCTGCTGCTATCCAGACGTATCCTTTTCTCTCTTATTGAAGACCACTTAACTTTTGCTGCAGATTTTGAATGAGTTATAAATTGTTAACTGAAACATGAAAACTTCTATAAATCTTACGTTCGGCGCAGCATAGGCAAATATGGCTCTTGGCCAAAAAGGGAAACAAAACGCAACAAAATCAATCGTCCTTTTCTCTCTTCTTCTAACAATGGTCATGGATGGAACTTGAAAAATAACTAACAAATATAAGAAATTTCTTAATTCGAGATATTTCCAAGTGAAAATATAGGCCGCGGTGGCCTGGTGGTAAGGTCTCGGCTTTGGGGCCGGAGGGTTCCAGGCTCGAAACCCGATTCCACTGAAGATCCGCCGTGTATATGGCCTGTTGCACGTTAAATCATAAGTAATGGCCAAACGTCCTCCCGTTGGTGTGGCGTGGAAGTTTGGAGAGGGAGTGCCAGCTCAGGTGTCGTCCTCGTCATCTGACCGCGGTTCAAAATTACGAGGTCCGTCCCAAAATAGCCCTCGTGTTGCTTCAAAACGGGACGTTAATAAAACTAAACTCCAAGTGAAAATAAAAATGACGGGTGGCTGTCTTTTTCAAACAGCCGCTGATGTTAAAGGCGTAGGACTACTTTATTCGCGTGACTCTTTTGTTTCTCGAAGTTTCTCGTAAGTTTTTATAAGTTTAAGTAAGTTTTTTTTTGTAACTTCTGTTGTTACCTTTATCTCTAAAATAAGACATTAGTTATGGTTTTTAACATGTGTAGTTACCGAGATATAGAGGATCTCCCATACCAAGTTTTGTGGCGTTCTGGAGTGTGAATCAATTTCTTTCCTGAGACCCCAATGAGAGGAACGTAGTCCTATGTTAAAATCAAGTTGATTTAGAATTTTGGATTTTTTTCTTCTGCAACTGAGAAATCACCATCTACCATAAATAAATTCAAGTTTTATAACAAATCAATTAATACCTTAATTATTATTGGAATGAATGTATCATTTAATTTGAGCTATGAACTAATTGAAGGCTTATCGTGATGGAATTACACAGAAACGGGGTTATGGCGAAGAAGAAACGTATAGAGTTCCTCCTTCGCTCGGCATATCTCACTCCTGAGGGATTTCTCTTTTTGTTACACATGAAATATAACGTTTATAACTTAAAACCAGCTGCAAACAAGCGAGTTAAGATCAGAGACTAAAAGCCAATAACTATGCAATATATTGCAATTCCATCGGTTGGTGTTATCGACACATTTTGGATTATAATTTTCAACATTTCGGCCATTTTCGATAACTGGTAAATCATTAAATTTTACATTTGTGTCAAATAATTTAAGTTATGAAATTTTTATGCGTGTTATTAATTCTAATACAATAGTTATTCAAAGTGCCAAAACTGTTCATTATTCTACAAAATTCGAATCTACAGACAAATTTAACCGTATTTTGAAACACTATATACAGGGTGCCCACTAAAGTCCCTTGCCACCCTTTTAACTACCGAATGGCTGCAGCTATCTTCGTAAAAGTGGTGTCTAGGCATGGTAAAGTGACTATGCGCTACTGGATGAAACCACTTACAGCGCCACCTGGTGGAAAACGGTGGAGTTAGCTTTATTATCTCTAAAATGGTACGAGATAGAGGAAAAAAGTGAATTGCAAAGTTGTACAGCATCATAGATTTAGTACAGGTCATGAATGCTAAAAACTAGAACGCTTAAAATGCGCATTTGTTTGAGGATTCCGAAACTGTGACGTCACGAAACTTGAATGAAAGGAGTGTGCAACGTGAAGTTCAAGCAAGGGTCCAGATGTGCATTGTAGTTGACAGAGAGAAGTTTGAATATCGAAAATAAAGGTATCTTGTGATAAATAGTTTTTTTCTCTCTAAGAATGTTTTGTCACGTGTCACTGTAGGAAATCGCGAACAAACAAATACTTATTTTAAGCGTTCTGTTCTAAGTATTTACGTCTACAAGGTGTCTTTTTGTACTAAATCGATGATGCTCTACAACTTTAATTCACTTTTTTCCTCTATCTCGTACCGTTTTAGAGATAATAACGCTTACTCCACCGTTTTCCACCAGGTGGCGCTGTAAATGGTTTCATCTAGTAGCGCATAGTCTCTTTACCATGCCTAGACACCACTCTTATGAAGATATCTGCAGCCATTCGGTAGTTAAAAAGGTGGTAAGGGACTTTAGTGGGCACCAGTATTTAAATAACTCTGTGTTATTATTGAAAAATTTGAGAAGTAGAAAATAAGTCTTTAAAAAATGGTTAGCTTTTGGTTAGAAAAATTCTTAATATTAAAATTTTCTCACACTGTTACATGCAATTTGTTATCGGGATCACATATACAACAACTGAAGAAAATGTTATCCGTGTTGTATTTAAGTCAGTAGAAGAAAGCGTTTGTCGAAACAAGCTGTTAGCACGCTTTTCGTGATGCAAATGCTTTCACGCTGAACGCGAAGCAGCTGTCGAATTCGTGATCGTGAGATATTTCATGAGGTCGCTAAATCACATTCGAGTTTTCTGAAAAGCTCTTAGAATGGTGCATCGCTTTTTCCTCTGAAAGATTTGTTTTTATGAAAGAATGGCTTCCCTGAGTAAATACCACTCGTCTGATAGCTGTGCATCGACGTGAAATGATGTGAAAGATAAAATGCAAATAACTGTAGGATAAACGGTACTTGTTTTTAACATCACGATTTAAAACATTGCACTACTGTAGCGTTAAAGATCTCTCGAATTTCGCGAATCCCTGATTTTTCAATTCAGTATATTCCGATACAATTTATAGACGTAGCCGATGTGATTTCGTGTTCCACGAAGACAGATCATGAAGTCTTTTGATATTTTACTATGGAAATATTTTTCAAATGTGTGCGAGTTAAATGTATATTTAAATTTACCATTCCTATAAATTAAGCATGTACATTTTTTTAATGAACTACGACATCTTTGAGAAACTAAACGACATCTTATTAAAAGACGAATAAAATTGTAAACAAGTTTAAGATAGTGTGGAAGTAAAGAGCATTTGGCTATATGGTGTAAGTAAACTCCTCTGTTTCAATCTTAAAATGACTCGAGAACATTTTCGCTTGGTGGTATTCCCGGTTCGGGGAAAAGAGGATGGTGGGTTTGAAATCAGATTTCATCGATGTCTCGTCGTTTATGAGGGTCTGGTACATATTCC
>BGPR01011387.1:33527-48840 GCA_013235015.1 Araneus ventricosus
CAAATATGGAAGCGCTTCACGAGTACAGATTGAATCTCATTTATGAAAGTAGTGTTGACTGGGCAATTCTGAATGGTGGGGGGGGGGCCGCCCTTGTGAACGGCGGTTAATTTCTCCAGTTATAATTGGGGGAATTAATGCACTAATAGGGGAATTCCCCAGTTTCCCAATTATTATTTTAATTACCCTAGTTTTCCCAATTATTATTGAAGAAATTAAGCGCTGTTCACAATTTTCCCCATTCACAAATTCCCGGTAAACCCTAATGACAACGAGCTTGCTCCGTATTGCCAACTTGAGTTGTCTTTGATTATAGTTAGAGCAGCAGCATTTGTCATTCAGCAGGTTGTGGTTCAAGCCAATTGAGTGATTCATTGCAATTTCCCAGATGCAAGGCAAAGGAATTTATTGAATGAACTCATACGATTTAATTATTTTAAAAGCTGACGTAAATATTTTCTTCTACATATAAGTGCTTTCATGACCTGAAGCAAGTACATTTATGATCTAGGATTTTGAGTTTTAATAATTTTAAATGTTGACGAGAATCCGCTCATCTAAAAAGAACTAGAATCGAACAGTCTTCACGGCATAAACGAAAAATTTAAAATAATGCTTATCGGTAAATTTCTAATTGTGAACGAAAACTTAGACCTTGAATATATAAAAATGATCTCTTTCAGAAAGGTAAAAATGTATGCTGATTGATATCTAAAATATTTTAATCGAAGTTTGTACCAAGTTATGCCATTACATTTGATGGAGATTTCCGATACGATTCCTATGGATAGGTTAAATTTAGAGGTTCAGTAAACATTCATTTTTAAGACTTTAGAGTACTTTTAAGATCTTGATAAAATCTGTTTCTTTCATATTAAAAGTAAAGTTCAAAACAAGCTATCCCTCACCGCTTGCGAAAAGTGGAAATAAAAATTGCTCTGTCAATAACGTTTATCGGAGTTTTTCTAGAATTTTGCGAATACAGCCACTGTTGCGAAACAAAACTCAGCTTCTCAATTTGCGATTGCTTATGTAATGTGAAGAATCAAACTCTTACAGACCGCATTTTTTCAACCGCATTACGTCATCAATCACAAAAGTGAAAGTACACAAACTTAACACCGACGTAAATCTTATCTTTCCGTTAAGTAGCTTGTTTTATTAGGTATCGCGTAATAAACGATAACTGCTACGTCGTTATTTTCGCCCACCGTAATGTTTGTTTTTATTTCGAAAGTTGTATATAAAAAAAAATTTCGCAAAAATATTTCTTACATAGTCCTTCTTATTTCTTATCTATGTATCAAATATTGCTTATAAATAAAGAAAGCATTAGAAATGTATAGAATTTTAGAAATAGTGCCTGCGTGATTTTGAGTAGCAGAAACATTTCAAATTTCTTATAGGTACCTCAGAGAATTATGGAAATCGATGCAATGCATTCATGTGATCTGCAATATTGATTGCAGATATTTTTGTCATCTTCTAAGTATTGATTGATGGCTATTGAATAAGAATGCTTAAAAAAAATCTCAGAAATGATGTTAGGACCTCCTGTCACGTAATTTTTTTAGAATCGTGAAGAAATTTAACTATCACTGAAATTTCAACGAAGTTAAGATCTATTCCGTAATTATTTTGGGAAATTGACATCTGATAAATAATATTAAATTGATGATAGTTCTTATAGAAAGCTGAGTTAATAATTTTACAGTGGCAATAAGTTTGTGCAATTTTCTTTACTAAAATGTCATAGAAGACCTCGGTAAACAGATTCAGATTCCAAACCTCTATTCCACTGAAAATCCGCTGTACAAGTGGGTCTTTTGTCCGTTAACATTCGTCGGTCTGAAACAACCTCCTGTAGGTATGGTCAAACGCATGGAAATTCAGAAGACGAAGAAAGGGCTCCGAGATCGCCATTGTTATCTGACAAAAGCTGAAAAAGCTGAGCCCAAATATCCTTGTATCAATTTCTTGAATTGTATCTTTTTGAAGTTCTGAAATCCCATATCAGTTCGAGTCTCTGAATTGCCAATGCAAATGAAGAGAGCTCTTAAGGTATCCGACTGGTTTAAAATCGTCGTTTTTGATGAAATTATCAAAAACATTGTTATGATTTAATTTTGTGGCCTGTTTAATAAGCTTTCTAAAACTGTCTCACTTTTTGCTCTACGTGAATTACAAATGGAGTTACAGCTGTTTTATTACCGAACTGTAAGCATTATTTTAAGTTGCATGAAAACTTTAAATGCGTTTTCTGAGAAATGATATTTTTGAAGAAAACTGTCGACCGTAACAATGATTTCTCAAAACGTTCTTAAAGTATTGATACGAAATTTTCTGAGATTGTTTTCTGTAATATGCTCGATGTTTTCCTCTAAAAACTATGGTCAATTTTAAAATCAAGTAATATTTTTAAGTGTTTCATAAAAAATGCTTTTCATTTATATTTAAAAATTACCAGTTTAGTAACTACGTTCAGCTATATCTCTATAAACTATTTTGAAGTACAAAAAAGATTTTGGAGCATAACACAGATAACTGTCATAAAAATGTACTCCTACAAGGATTTATGTATATTTAGAATATGATTTTGTCTATGGCTGTTTGCGTAAAGCAAATATTTTTGTCATTTTTCTTCAAATTTCTCAGTTTTTTTTTAAAATATTATTTTGAAAGCTTAATTTTACAATATTTTCATAGTTTTAAAACATATGCAGTTGAAAAATAACTTGTATATTTTTTAAAAAATGTCTCCGAACACAGTCGGATGCCTTAAGTTGTTAATTCTCGTAGCAAGTTTTGATAGCAAATCTGAAAAATTCTTTATGCTGAACTCCATAAGAGGTGGTTGATTTGAAAAGTACATTAAATATAATTATCGCCGCCGCTTAAACCTCAATGCAATTGTTACTTTGGAAAGTTAATGTTTGTTTTAGAATCTATGAAATTCAAATATTGATGTCTGTGATTGGCGACTTATTTTCAGATTTGAAATGCAAGTAGCATTTATCGGTTCAGATTTACAGTTATATTCATGTTTGGGCTTATTTTTTCCATTTTGGTATCAGCAGAGTAATTCATTTTTTATATAAAACTGACAAATAACACGTAACGCCGATTTGACGTAGTTATGGGATCATGAGTTAAACAACATCTTATGGGTTTCGGATTCACTATATAAGGTGTCCACACTTATCGTGGTCCAATAGCTAATTTCTAAACCGGTAGATATAGATATATAATTCCAATTGGAAAAATTCTTTAAATGAAGGCAAGAATTATAATGTTTTATGAGTCGCTAAATATATCTCTGAAAAAATACGAATTCTAACTTTTTATGCGGTCCCCTAGACCTATCAGTCGTATTGAATAAAATATTCTTCACACACTAACATTGTAAACAAAAAAATCCCACTCTTCTGCGACTAACACTGAGCGAGTTCTGGAGCTTCGAATTTCATGACTTTTAACCAATCATCGGCCTAGTTGAGCTAATGCTGTGCATTGATTGGTGGATCGTCTTCAAGACGGCTATTGAAATGGTGTAAAGTGGTCAAAATCAGCGATAGTCAAAGCTCCATAACTCGGTCAGTTTTAGTCGCAAAAGAGTGGAACTCTTTTGTTTAAAATTATTAGAGTGTCAGTAATATTTTATTAAATATGACTGATAGGACCGGGGGGCCGTATAAAAGTCGGAATTCGTAACTTTTTCAGGAATATATTTGTTCACTCAAAAAACATATTATAATTCTTCCCTTCATTTAAAACATTTTTCCGATTGGAACTATATGTCTATCTCTAACGGTTTAGAAATTAGCTATTGGACCACGATAAGTGTGGACACCCTGCGTACTTAAATATGTGTTTTAATCATGCAGAGTTAAACCAGACAGAGTAAACTACTTATTAAGCAATAATATTTTCGGAAAAGCTCTAAATTGGACTCTTCTCTATTTGTCAAAACACCTGAAACTCAAAATGCCTATTTTCGGGGGTTGTTTCTACTTGTATAATTACACCTATCTAACAGTCAATACCAGTTACCTTTAAGGCTGTGATATGGTGACAGCGACCGAATAAGAGTTTGTTTGATTGTCTGGCTTTGTGTCAACAGAATGTATTTTTCCAGAAATTATAAGCACTCTAGAAATGGCATTCGAAGCCCAATTCCGGCAACTCATTACTTCGGAGTAAATAACTTAGCGATGTGTCTGTGTACAATGTTTCCTAGTTGGGACAGCTGAATACTATTTTCTACGAGACGCAGGCGTGTGTCAACGCAGCTGTTGTAAACGACCGGTAAAGTTGAGAAGGAAAATGAATGATTATTTTATTCCTTTGAATTAGAAATGTCATTTTACTTTTTTGAATGAAATGTCTGTCTGATGGCTGAATTGTTAAACTGTTATGATTTGCTTCCCCGTGGTTTCCTCTATATGTAATTAGGTCTGCGTTTTCACATTTAAGGTCTGAATCACCTCTTAAATAAAACGCAGGGAACAAATTCGAGATTACTTACATTTCATGCGGTTCATTTCATATAAAAAAAAATTCAATCCCTAAATTATTATTTACACATTTGGGACTTTTTTTATTTGCTTAATACAGTCGACGCTCGTTATAACGACCCTATGCGTCCCACAGCAAAAGGTCTTTATAACGAGTGGTCGCTATAGTGGATATAATTAAAAAATGTACACATGCACGCTCAGCATTGCCGTAAAATTAGGCGATTTTTAAAGAGATTCCAACTAAAAACTCAAATTATTTTTTATCATTGCTATGAAAAATAAAATTTTATCAATTAAAAATATTTCTAAAACGGAATTTAAAGTGGAAAATAAAGGATGTTATATATTTTCAAAACATTTATTTGCTAAAGAAAAAATCAGAAATGGTTGTTGGTCTTTTCTGCATATGTGATTTTTGCAAAACATAATTTCCCATTTTAGTTCAAGATGATAATTAATGTTCTGTATTTTCTTATCTTTCATAAAACCTTTTGAAGCATTTTTTATTATAGGCTATTCTAATTTCCGCACTGTGTTGAGTGGTAATTTAAAGACTCTACATCTACGAAGCTAGGCAATACAATAATCAAGGTCATTTAAGTTTAGAAATGTGTACTTTTTGGATAAATACCGGGAAGAGTGTCCGCTGAATTCGGACGATGTATTGGGATTAGACGACACTGGACGGTCGTTATACCAGAGAAGTAAAATAACATAGAGTGCATAGGGAAACACAGTTGGGAATTTTATCACTGGTCGTTATAATGGAATGGTCCTTATAATGTGTGGTAGTTATAACGAGCATCAACTGTAATAAAAATCGGAATTTTATTGACGTCTAATTTCTGAAAATGTGATATTATGCAAGCTGGTACATAAAACCGTTTTAATTCTCAATTTAAAACCTTTTAATTTTAAAACATTTTTAGTGACATTTTTGTGTTCGGATGTAATTTCGAAGTCGAAGCTAATTTCTTGCATTGAATTTGGAAAGACCCCTCCCCACCCCCGATTACACTTTGACCGAAGATTACTCGTATCATTCTCGACACCCCCAATTCAAAAAGTCAACTATAAAATTCCAATTTTTTATATCGGCAATTTAAAGCTTGTTTCACTGAAAAGTACTGTTTGTAACACTTCAATTTGAAACTCGTAAGTTGTATAAGCTGAGTTTAGACTTATTGCTGCTTTGTACTACGTAAATCTAACAGTCGTTTTTAAAATGGATCCAACTAAAGAGAGAGAGTTTTAGAGTTGACTATTTTTGGGGTGGTCATTGCTGTATTGCTCATGCTATAGGAAACTAGCATTTTGTTAGCAATGGGTTAATCTGCCTACTAAAACCAAAGATGAATGTCTTATACTATAATTTAAGTATAATCTATTGGAATAATATGAGGGATTTGTTTCATGCATTTATATGAAATTTCTCATCCTGCTGCCGGCTTCACCATCAGTTTTCATGGTAGTGTCAAGTCAGATGGCGTGTATTAGCTACCAACCACGAGAAATAGTAGTCCTCATAATGTATACAATTCAGCGCTTAGTTTTTGTGGTGCTGTTGATAACGAATTCATTTTACTTATGTAATTTCCCTCGAAATTTTCGAGCTTTTAAAAAAGTTTCTTTTCAGTCATTAAACCTTTTAATAAAACCTAATGCCATACTTAGCTGCAAACCACCTATAATACACGCCACTTGATTGCACAGTCTTGTGTGAGACAACTCCGGCGTCAGCATGTTAATCAAATGTATCAGAGGTTCCCAACCTGTGGTACGCGTACCCCTAGGGGTACGCGTAGGACTAGTTACGGGTACGCTAAAGTAATGTTGGTAATGACGGAAAATGCAAAACATAAAGGATTAAAACGAAAAAGTTGCCGAATTTTTTCTCCCCAAGTTCTTGCGTAAACCAAAAGTTATGCAAGTTCCAAAGCTTAATGGGTACCAGTGAAAGAAGAGTTCAAAGAACTTAATGCAAAAGCAATAAAATATTTAATAACTTTCAAGAACAAGAATTCGTGGAAAATCAAACTCCTTTTATATGCATATTAATAACAAATATCGAAGTAAGCTTGACGCAGCTCCAGACATGAGATTATATATGTCTTCATTTGAACTTAATTTTGTGAAGCACAGCTCCATGAAACAAGCCTTAGGATCGTATTGAAATGTCTTCCATTGGAATAGTTCAGAGGTGCCTGCCCAAACTGTGGTACGCTCACCCCTGGGGGTACACAAAGGACCATTTGGAGGTACGCGAAATCAAGGGTAATGACGGAAACGTGAAAACATAAGGGATTAAAAAGTTGGAGAATTTTTTTCCTCCAAGCGAACACTTATTATTTAATAACTATACCACTTAGATAGTTGATTATTACGAAGAGTAAGTTTTATCTATTCTTATAGGTAAGATGAAATAATTACAATACTGTTTCATTTACTGTGGCGTTGAACTAATACTATTATATAAATGGAATAAAATGCAAAGTCAAAAATATCCAGCAAATATTATTAATTTGAATCATTTGACTCTTAAACTAATCTTAACTGTATTGATAAAAACTTCTTTGCATAGATGGCTAGTTCGGGGAGAGGAGTCGGATATGATTGTAGGGGGTACGCCAAAACCAACATAATAATCAAGGGGTACACCAGAGACGAAAGGTTGGAAACCTCTGAAATATATGATCAAATGTTTCTAAGGTATTCCCTTTGAACTGGTCATTAACTTTTTGTAGAAAGAGGAAACTGATAAAGAAAGCATACTTGAAGGATTACAAGTTGCTGTCGGAAAGTTAGTCCGAAAAGTAAGTGCCAAACATTCATTAAGATAATCTGTTGGTAAATTGTCCGGAAATTAACGACATGCAAGAAAGAATGCGTAAAAGAGTGATAGCTGTTCCCTTCGTTTGTTTGTGTTTGTGCATCTTTTCTGCTTGAATTGTACAAATTTCCGGTATCATGTTTGTGAAGATCGTCTTATTTGTGCATTTTTCCTTTGGGAAAAAATTTGTTTTACGGAACTTCGTTAGTAAATAAACCGAATTTTTGTTATATCGTCTTGATTTAATGAAAACTTTACACGTGCAACGTGAGTATTTACGACTATTGATAAGAATCCACTTTAAAATTCAATTAAATCTTAAATTATAATATTAATTTCATGAAATAAAAAATATATAGATTAAATTCTTAACTCCTTCGCTTACAATGATGTGTCTGATTCGTGCATCGAATTATAGAATTGTTTATATTGAAATCTCTTGATTACTATTCTGACATAAACTATAGAAGAAAATCTCTTGGGCACTCAAGTATCTCAATTGACCTTTATGTTCTTACAATGGATTGAAATAAAAATTTATGTCCCATGTATGTGTTATCTAATTAGGTTAAATAAATTCGTTGGGGAGGCTAATTCTGTGCAAAGTTTGACACGGGAATTGGAAAATAGGAAATCCATCACAGGATTTACTAAACATGAATTTCTAGTTGATGAAGAAATACCAAAATGGCTCTTGTGTTCATTACATCGTGAAAAAGCTTCAAGATTATGCACGATTCTTGAGCACTTTTTGATTTATAAGCGTATTGGATGCTTTTGACTTTCGTTGGCTACTAATTTGTGATATTTATCTTATTGCGATTATTGAACAGCAATAAATAAATAAATTATCCAAATTCTTCTGAGAGGATAATACAGAACAGCACGAGACTTCCATGAACAATACTCCTGTCAATGAACCAGATTTGCAGCTGAGACACTTAGTTTTGAATCACTTTTTGTCTAGAGAAGTGTTGTGCTCTTGCTTCAGCACAGTCAGCTCGTACTATTAAGTGGCAATCTGCAGTTTTTCGCAACAAAAAAAAAGGATCAGTCCGAACAAATTATTTCAAGTCTTAAAAAATGCAAACCTTTAAGAACCCAAGAAGGAAGTATTTTTCTTGGAATTTGCATGCTTACGCAGCTTTCTGGAGTAAACACATGGAGTAGAGGTCCTTCAAATGGCATCGTTAGCAGAATAGTGGTTGCCGCTGCTATGTCCAAGATATACAGGGGTGTAGTGGAGCCGGAACGGCGTTCCGGACTGCTTTTTTCATGAGAAATAACAAAGAAAAAATGCGAAAACGTCTTTAAAACAGCGCGATTTTTATCATCCAGGTTCGAGCGTTCCGCCACTGCTGATTTTGCGACTACACCACTGAACATTTACCAAAATGGACAACTATGAACGGCATTTTTAGTGTCCAGCTTGCATCACTGCCAGTTAGTGGAACCTTTTCCGAAAATAATTTTCGATCAGTTGCGTATTTTATTGTGAAATGTATAATACTTAATGTTTTGTGTTGTCCTATATGCCTTTTCTGTCGCCTTCAAATGGCATTCCAGTGTAGTTTCCAACCCTTGATGTTATCCTAGCTAAACTTGGAGTCTTACTATATCGTGTGTTCAAAACATGTTTTCTCTGTATTCTGAATTTATCGTATAATTCTGAATCGCTCTGTATTTTAAAAAATGAATGTGAAAAAACTTCTAATTTTAATATTTTTTATTTCTTGTGTGTTAATTTCTTGTAATTTATTCGATATTTGTTTCCTTAATTAAATGCTACAATTTGTTCTGTATCGCTTAATTTTATCTTCATTGTTTTATGTCTCTTAAAATTAATGGATTTTGATTTATTAATGTTCTGAAATAATTTAATATCCAATTGTTTTAATTTTAATTTTGTTTATATATTTCTACTTTACACAGGGCTTGGTATGTATAAAATTCTATTTATGAATCATCTTTTTTGTGGTGAACAGCCTTTAACACATGCTTCTATTTACACTCGCCAGCACGTGTTTCTGTTTATACTCTCAAAAATCAAATAATTCTAATAGAATGATTCACAGACACGTGGCCGACTACAATCTGGCCTCGGAGAGAGAAATACTAATGTACGGGACCAATCTTTTGAAAGAAATATGGAATAGTAACGCCATCTGATAGAAAACATTATGTTCCGAAAGCCCAACGCATATATGCGGCTCTCGGCCCACAGCAGCACTTCCGCTGTAACGCAAGGATGCGGCGCTCGGCCCTGAGATGAGTCGAGCTGAAACGTATATATGCGGCGCTCGTCCCGAAGGGGTTAAAGCACTCCTTCATACACGCCACCGAAAATTGTCTTTTTAAATCGAGTATTCGTAATGATTTATCCAAAAGTTCTCTAACCTGCTAAAATTAATTTCAAAGAGCATAAATGCGTAAGTGGTGCAAATATGCGTCACTGTAAAATGCATTTTATCTCCAGTACTTGTCATTCTATTAGCATTCTTTAAAACTGTTGTCAGACGCATAGGTATGATTTTAAGTTCGATGTTAGGTGTGTAATGTCTTAGAAATAAAAACTGGGCTTTTAAAATATCAAGACATTTATTTACAGACACAAGACGATACAAATTAACATTTAACATAAACAAATTTAGAATAATAAAATATTTCATGAGTTTATCAAGATTAAATTAACCCAAAATCGACTCAATATCAATCAAATTCAGTCCGTTACATAAAATCACACTTTTGCCGTCATCCTAAAATTTAAAATATATAATCTCAGCCTAGTTTAGGCAGTTCTCAATCATTCTCGCGGCTCCGCCAGAAAAACACACTTCAGAAGTCAGAAGAACATTCTCGGCGAAAGGCACCCAAGTCTCAATCCGCTTTGTTTCCTTTGGGGAAGGAAGATTAGTTCGAGCAAAATAGTTCAGTATTCTGTCTCTGCTCTAGAGGGATGGGCTAGCGCGGAATATAGCGGGCAGGACGGTACAGGGGGCCCCTTTCAAAACACGATTCCCGGTTGAGTAGCATCTTTCCAGTCGTCCTATACCCAGTCCTTGAACCCAGGAATTTAGAAATATCCTCTTTTGGCCTTCGGTGATAGCAACTTCCATTCTCTAAATTTTCTACTTCAAGAAAAATTCGCCTTTGATAATCATTTCATCAGACAAACACAAACTTCCATATTTTATTTGTATTCTTTATAGAAAGCCATACTTTCTAATATTAACCCGCAAAAACACGGAAACATCTGCTAAAAGTGTGTACAGTTTTTCTTTTACATAGGATTTAGATTCATACCAGCTACCAGAACGTATTAAACCTTTCGAGTACTCTGAAATCATTTTAAAATTAAATAACTCGGCAACGGAGATCGATAGAAGAACGAAACCAGTGATATGCTTAGTCTGAAAGCCGTAAAAATCTGATACAAAATTAGTTATAAATGTTGCCGACAGGTGGCGCTGCAGGTTGTAATAGCTATTCAGATTTCGAGAAGAAAGCTATAAACTGTCATTTGCAAGTAATCGTTGCAATCGCATCACAATCGATTCAAATTAGGCATTTTTCGTGCTTGCCAAGGACAGTTTATAGATTTCTTATCGAATTCTAAATAGCTATTACAACCTGCAGCGCCACCTGTCGGCAACATTTATAACTAATTTTGAAACTTTTGTATCAGATTTTTACGGCTTTCAGACTAAGCATATCACTGGTTTCGTTCTTCTATCGATCTCCGTTGCCGAGTTATTTAATTTTAAAATGAGGGAGTCCTTTGTTGGACACCCTGTAGATACTTATCGCATTATTAAACGTTCAGTCTGATTTATAAAAACGAATCAATAATTCGGGTTCGTAGACACCGAAAAGTCGGTTATGGGCAAGTAATTCTTAAAATACACGGCTGAAGATAGCATCATGTTCTTGGGAATTATAATTAACCCTTAGTTGCAAATAGAATAGTTTTCTATCCGACATTTTTACTTTCTCGTATACGAGGCATTATGCAAAGAGAAAGCCGAAACATTCTATCTCGAGATTATTGATGAATCTCCGCGTTCTACCTCCCCCCGAGTGCAATTTTTGGGGGGGGGGGGGGGGTGGGAGATTCTGAAGATCTCTCTCCCCGTTCTCGTGCGTGTGAACTTAATAACTACAAAACGCAATGATCTAGATAGATGAAATTTGGCAGAGTTTTATCTCTCGAATTCTAAGTGTGTATCAAATTTTGGACGAAATGTGTCAAAAAATTGACTTTCTGTATGTCTATTCGTGTATATGCAACCGCTAACTCAAGCATGCATCAAGCTATATAAAAATTCGACAAATTCGCAAAAAAAAATTGTATCGAATTTTGGGGGTAATCGGTCAGAGTGAAGAGGTACAAAATGCATAAGCAATTTTCTTCACTATTACGAAGTTTAACACAAAATGCGCCATATTTTTTAAGTATAAGAAAATCGAGTGGAGAACTTCCCCGCTAGTTTATAATACTGTTTTTACAGAGGAAGATATTATGCGATGAAATTGCTATTCTGAAGAATAGTTATTCCTAGAATTTGTGAGACTGGATCACTGTTTCTCTTGATAAAGTTCACCCGATAAAGTAGAATGATTTTTCCTATGTAAATGATTGAAATTAAAACTCGAATTAATATTTTCCAATTTTTCGATTCCAGATTCCATTCCCAGCACTTGCATTATAATTAATTGCACTATAATTCTTTGTATTATAATTATAAGATTGTATTATAATTTTTTTAAACTTATTGATAAACTGATTGATTGATTTGATTTGATGTCCCAATGTGGAGTGGAGGCCCCTTTCGAAGTGTCTTATTTGTCCAGATGCTCCGAGACCGTCTTTTATCTGCATAGACGTCTCTCTCATTTCTATCAAAACAAATATACTTTGCTACTTATCGCTCAGTAAATCTCCTCTAGCTAAAAATGGAACTTCCGCAAAAGTAAAATGAAACTCCTGCATTGAATGGAAATTTTAATCGAAGTTTATACAAACTCCACGAACAACGTGTACACAACTGCGTTAACGTCTAACGCGTGTACTAGCGCCTTATCCAAGTCTGAAAAAGAATCACCACAACAATATGGATAAGAAATCATGAACTCGAGTTTGGGGATTTCACCTGTCTATGTTTGTGTTTGGTTTTCCTTTTTCTTTTAAAATAATGCTTATTGGATGGCACTGATCTCCTTTGTCTTTTGTTGGGAAATTTCGGGCTAGGAGAAGCTATTTTTAGGTAATTCAAGCTTCTTATAGAAAAATTTCCCAAATATTTTGAATCCACTTCGAAAATAGTTCTTAGCCCTTGACAAAGTGGACTAGAATGGATTCCTTGTTTAATTCGATTCTCTCGGAGTATTTTTCGTAGTTTCTTGCTTTCCTTGAGTGATTTTGATTTCCTTAACCTGTGGAATCATACAGATTCATTATCAGGGACCAGGTTAACAAGTATCCCCAATGACAGGCCACAAGTTAGCAAGTATCCGCAAGTCATGAGTAAGGTCGCTACTTGGAGCTAGTCGCGAGATGATTTGAAGGGGCATAGAGTTTGTCCTTATGCTAAACGGCTTGCAGTATCCCTAAATACTGTATTGCCAAGAGATTAGATCATGGTCTTTAATTTTGATTGCAATATTTTTGGATTGTAGCCGGCTATGGCCGGCATTCTTTTTCTCGACTTGATTTGTGGATATATGCTATACTGGCGTTATGGGAAAAAGGTTTAGAGCAATTTTTGCATGCCCTATAGTTTGAACTGTCTTGCTGGAGAGCAAGTTTCCTTTAAAAGGTTTTCTAAGAACTATTTGCGTATGATCAGTGAAGGCAATAATGCATGAATGAGACAGAAAAGAAACCAATTTAATTCTTCAATGATGAAAAAGTAACGTTTCTATAAAAAGAACAGAAGATTTCAAACTGGAAGACTATAGAGAAAAAAAGATGAAGTTTCATTAAATAGGACCGCACCAGTTAGCTTTGGTAAATGAATTTTTTTCCTGTCACTTTCTTGATGAAGCTGAGTTTCCTATAAGAGATGGCTCAGTATCAAAGTATTTCCTTTTAGAAGGTTAAATGTTTTTCTTTGATAACAGAATTAAAAGTTTTTATGATAAAACTGTTCTTCGCTTAATACTGTTTGATTTCTTTTGTAGAGCAGTAATTAGTATCTAGACTATTTCCGTTCTATGCTTAAAGGGACTCGCTTTGTAATTATTTTTACATTAAATTGTGATTATCGTTTGTAATCGGATTTATTTCCGTCATACTCGCTAATTTTGTGTATTCATCTTTTCGGACTACATTAAGTCGTTTAAGAAGCTATTTTAAATCTTTCAGGAGAAAGAGATATGGAAGGGTTAATATATTGCTTAAGGAAATTTTCAATAAAAGATATAAAAATTTTATGTATTTATGTGTAACTAGCTGTTATGCTCGGAGTTGATCAGGATTAAAACACTTTATGTCTAATATTTTTAATGAAAAAACTATTTTTGTATAGAAAATTATAATACAAAAATTCCTTTATCGTCTGAAACGCTTTTACTTCAAATTTCGTTCATAAATAGTGAAGTATAAGAAGGATTTTGACGAATATTTTGGGTCAATTAATTAAATAGTTAGACTTTCATTAATAAAAAGCGTCAAAATAAACCAGATCAACAGTTGTTCCCGATATAAATTATGAATCGTCTGCTTTTAAACTTTTCTTTAGTATTCTTCCAGAATTTTGTTTATAAGTTCTAGCAACAGCTCTTCATTCGTATTCTTGTTCTTTAACAATAAAAAATGCATTACTACAAATTATGAATTTTATACAAATTTGAATTTTTTTAAATTATTGAAATGAGAGCAACAATTTTGAACGCAAATGAAATTTGTGTCACTGAAAACCTATTTTTAAAACTTTAATATAGTATAAAAATAATTGTTGTAACAACACTTTCGGAATATATCCCAAAAAAACACAAAACACTGCTTAATTTTTAATTTAAAAAATTTAATCAACTTTTGGGCCTTTTTAAAGTTGACTTTCACTTCTTTTAAAAATATTTACAAAAATAAAAAGAAATTTGCTCAAAGTCTCACCGTTGCCTAGCAACGAAGTATTATTAAATTTGCTTTATTTAAGAATCGTCTCCTGTAATAATTTATTTATTAAATTTTGAAAAGTTGAAGGAAATATTTCACAGATATAAAATTGGTATCATTGAAAAGGGAAAATTTTGAACTTTAAGATGGTATAAAAATATTTTTGGGGGGATAATTTGCTCCGAAGTTAATACGGAAAAACAGTGTCGGTTAATTTATAATTAACTGACTGTTTAATTAACTTTCGGACTTCGAAAAGTTGACAATAATCTTCCTCTTGTCTTAAATAATAAGTGTACAAAGTTTGCTTGAAATTTCTGCAGTAGTTTAGGAGGAGATGGGGAAAACATACACACATACATGCCCCCAATGACCTTTATTTATATTATGATCAGTCAACGAAGTCCATTTAAGATCAAATATTTAAATCAATAATTAAAAATAACTAGTTATAAAAGCAAATTTTCTGAAGTATTTATTCTATTTTCTCCAGGAATCTCCAGATGCACCCCTCACAGATCCATCCAAAACGAATGGTACGTCCTCCACTTCAGTCCAGATACCTGCCAACGGACACAGCAAACAGCACAGTCCAGATGATGACGACGTCTTTCCAATTTCCGATAAAATGCTGGACACTCCTTCTAAAAAGGAGAGACACCCTGTCGCCAGATGCCTAGGAGGGAACATCATCACAGTCGCCACTTTTGCTGGGGTGGTCTTAGGTATAGCTTTGGGGCTGGGCCTTAAAAGCGCACGACCATGGACGAAGAGGGAAGTGATGTACGTCAATTTTCCTGGAGAACTGTTTCTGAACATGCTAAAATGCCTTATCCTGCCACTGATAGT